>JARHVA010010333.1:0-184870 GCA_037957365.1 Torreya grandis | reverse complement strand
TATCCCATTTAATCTAAATCCTTATTTTAAAATCTTTAATAGCTTCTTTATGTGCTCACCTTATGTTGGTCAACTTCTCAATAAATGACAATTTATCACTCTTGTCTCAAAGCATCACCCAACTCCTCCCATGTGGTGATAGATTTAGGAGCTAAAGTACCATACCAATCAATAGCTTTCCTTTGAAAGATACAACCAACAACTTAATGGGTATATTTTCCTCAATTATATGATGTATTTGAAAAAGTTAGTAATGTTTCTAATGTGCTTAATAGGGGTAATGACAATCTCACTTATGTATGAAGGGACATTTTTTAAGGCAGATATGGGAATGCCATCATAATGGTAAAGTATTAGATGACTATATCCATTGAAATAAAAAAATTAGATTATTTTTTATGGTAGTTTTAGTATTTTTCATGATTGGGCCAATCAAAAAACTTTCTTATAGGTCTATGAGCAAGGTATGATCTCTTTGGGTAAGGATGGGTGTTACAAAATCTATATGCTTTGATTGAATAATGAGGAATCACTTGGAAATAAAAATAAATGCCTTCAGTATGAGATTTTATGCTTACCTTAGGCATGAAATAATGTAGTAGTCTGTCACCAAGAGTCAATTGCTGAAGTTGTCAGATACTATACGAAGTAGACTATTACAACCTCCTTGTTATTAAGGCCATCATCCACCTTTAACAACCTTCTTAGACCACATGTCCCATTGGGCATGCCATAACTATTATATCCCAAATTTTCACCATATAAAATAAACTAGACCTTTTCAAATTTTGGATAACATAGAATTATCTCTAAGTATAGGCAGATTGCTACAAGAGATATATCTCTATATTATGGGATAGTTCCTTTTATATAACTATTTAATATCTCAAATATTCTATAATAATCACTTATTGGGGGTGAAAATGGATCAAGGAAACATTGAATTAACTTATACTAATAGATGTTATACACCAAGGATATATCCACAAACATGATTGAAACTTGCACTATGAAAGCAGATTGGTAAAATTGATCTCAATGTTTTAGTACTTTTTATTTTTCTTTTAAATTTAAATGTTAATTAATAAAAACTCAAAATAAAATAGGGTTTATGGGGAATACCTATGTTGAGGTCAACATGCCCTTATTTCTAAAAAATGGGGACCCTTATGTCAAATTGTACAAATTTGTACCTTAAAATTGAAATTTCACTTGATAAGAGTGTCACTAACATGTTTGCACATTATTTTTATTCAAAGATCATCCACACCATTATTTGGTTGGATTATTTCTTCATGGCTCTATTTTAACCTTGTCTATGTTTTTTAATAGTGGATCTTCTTATTTTAGGATACAGGTCTAATGTAGTTCATTTGGGACAAATAATATTTGGGTTTTATAATTTTATGGTTTTATCTCAATATGGTCTTTTACTAGCCTTTGGTATGTCAAAAATCCCAAATTGAATGCATTTTGATCATCCTGAAACTGTTGCTCAAAATACCCTAGCATAGGTTCTTTTGAACCAAATTCAAAATTGTTAGGAATATTTTATGTGGGAACACTTTAAATATGTTGTGGACTTAGTTTGATTATTATACTAAGGCTTAGTTAAATTTTTCAATATGACCAAATCTTAGTCTAAAATATTTATGCTTGATCCCCTTACATCCTGAGCTACCTTTATTCCCTTTTTATCTTAGCATGGTCTAACTTTATTATTTATGGGTTCATTTTACTATGTTTAAACTTAGCTCAAGGCATTAATTTAAATATTTAATTCATATTTATTAATAAAAATAAAACCTTGGTCCAAAACCTTAGTCTAAGTTATATATATCCTTGAGCCTAAATTAAACATTATTTTCATCCATAGGATAAATGACCTGGATTTGCTCAAGTGAGATGGATCAAATAATGCATATCGAGTCAAGTTTTCAATAAATCCCAAAAGTGAATATGGTTATGACATGTGTCTTAACCACATTAGACAAAATAGTTAGCATCCAATGGCATCCCACCCCTCATGTCAAGATTTAATGATACACATTTATTTAGATAAAATCATCTAAATATTTGAGAGAGACATTTACTTTTTACAAGGAACTCAAACAAAATGAGGTGCCTCTACATGTCATAAGTACACTATCCAAACAAAGACTAACAATTCAAAGTAAAGAAATCCCATAGGATTTCCAAGTTGTATGACCTCAGGGCTTAATGTAGATAGGATCCAATCTCGTGAAATGGAGCACATTTTTTCAAGTAGGATCTAACACCATGAGAATAAACAAGGAAAATAATCATAAGGAACTAATTTATCATTTATTAATGGATAAATTTTTATATGATCATATTTTTACCTCTTTAAATGTGCTAAAATGGATTGCTTATGTTACGAGATCAATGGGATCTCATTTAGGAATGAACATGCTTAGGTTCTAGTGCTTCAAATGTTAAAATGGACATTTTATTAACTGGTCTAAAATTAATTGGATATACTTTGAACCATTATTAAAACCCTAGTTTATTGTTTCTACTTAGGTCCCTTATTACTAAATTCAAATTTATGTGGGAACAATTATAAATGTTATAAACTTAGCCTAATTTTAACCTAAGGCTTACATCATGTTTTTCAACATGACCCAAGCTTGGTATAAAATATTATGCTTGGTCAATTTATATCCCATGAATTCATGGTCCCTTTTACTATGTTCTAACTTAGCCTAAGGTCTTACCCTAAATTTTCTTCATATTTATTTATACAATGAAACCTTAGGTTAAAACCTTATGCTAGGACCTAATTTTATTATTGGGTGGGTTACCTTTTATTATGTTCTAAACCTAGCATAAAGTCTTGACCCTAAGGTTCATGTTCATGTTTATTAACATAAATAAAATACTTTAGTCTTAAATATTTTATCCTAATACCTATGCACTTTCCCAATCTTGACTTAAGTAGTTTGCATCATCACAAGATCAATGACCCACATTTCCTTGAGCAAGATTGATCTAATGGAATGTAGCTAGGAAAAATTTTAATGATGCCCCAAAGATGGAGAGAAATTGGAAAGTGTCATGGTTACAGCTAAATTAAAATCAATATCTAGTTTCAGTCATCCCATGGATCATGATCAAATGACACATGCTCACTCAGATGATGAGGATCGAACATAATGAAATTGATGTTAAAAATTCAAGCCATGGTCCCTAGTTTAAACATCAATAAATTTATTAAAGATTAATTTTATGCATTAAAATTTACATATCTAGATCAATGAAGCATAGTAGGTCAAAGCTTAAATGAACTAAAAAGCCTAATAGGACTACCAAGTGGCACAACCTTGGGGCCAAGTACAAATAATGATTAATGGCATTCAACTATAATGATCAAGATCGATGAACAATATTGATCTATGCAAAATAATCTGATGGTGCAAGATCAAAATATATTTTAAAAATGTAATAGTTATTTTTTGTACATTAATAAGTTAAGTTCCACAAAAATTCCACAATGGTGCCACATAAGCAGAAAAAAGGGACAAATCTAAATATCTTGTGGGCTTAGAAAGGAAAAGATATAAATACATGATCTCATGAAAATCTAAGGCATTAAACTCACTCATGTGAAAATATATTCCACCATTAAAGCTACAAAAAAAAACCCTAACACATACAAAATCCCTAATTTGATCATGAATTAATCATAACCAAGATAACAAAATGAAATCATCATCTAATCAAGATAAATTTAATCCAAAATTAAACTATAGACCACTAGTAAGCAATTTTAAAAATTTCACAGTCATGATGGATGATAAATAACTTCAAGGGAAGGTACATAGCTTTATTTTACCTCATATATAAAGGGTAATAATTTTAAGGACATGGAGTTTGATGCCACAACTTTAAACATGGGAGACAATAATTGGCCTAAGCTTTTCTAGATAATTGAGTAGCTACCAAGCATCAAAAGAGAAGATGAGAGAAATGCATTGATCAAGAGGAGGTATTATGATGTGGTGGCTATTTAGATGACAAGTCTCCATTTCACCATAGCTAAACGAGAGGTACTACATTACACTGATATTCTTGCTCCTATCTTCAAAGATTGTAAAATTGATAAGGGTATGATATTTCATGAGCATATATTTAGGAAGGCTACATATATTTATCCTATTGCCTTTAATAACTGTTATAAATTTACCAAAACCTAAGTGGACATAACCACAATCAATGAATGTTCCAAGTAGGATGACCAAAAGACCATCCTTACCCCTTGGTTATATTTAGGAAACCAAGTTTTCTATGACTTTAGCTGAAACATTCCAATCAACTAGAGGATAATTATGACATTAATTAAAATATTGTGTGGGAACCCCTCCACCAACTATATTTATAAACTCTAGGTCCCTTTTATGTATTTAATGGTCAAGAAAAAACTCACTCCCTCTTTAAGAGAGATGATTAGCATTTGTTTGAGGAGGCAATTCTCTATAATCAAGAAGAAAACCAAGAATAATTTATATATGATGTATTACCTTTTGTATGCCTTGCTTTCCATTATCAATATCCCCAACCTCAGAGAATGGTCACCTAAGGGGAAAAAGACAGTATCCCTTTATTTTTCAAAGTTGTATATTTTCAAATATAGGGACCATATTCAATTCATATATGATTGTGTTTATTGAGCCTTAATTGAGGCCATTATTGGGAACCTAATGATGAGGGTTAGCCCTCTGATCAATAAATATATTGAATCCATTAGATATATATGGATATAACCTTATTGCACCATAATCAGGATTAAAGGAACACAATGCACCCCACTTAGACTACCAATTCATGTGCCCAATAAAATATCTAAATAAGAGGTAGCATACCAAATATGTAATGGTATAGATGGTATTTGTAGGACCAAGAGGAAATCAATGCTCCACACCCTCCCCATAGCCATTGGTAGGACTATGTTTCAATAATGGGATAATATTGATGCTCCCTCTAAACACATGGCCTCTTTTAGATTTTAACATAATGAACTAAGGTAGTGGGATCCCTAAGTAAGAGTTATGAGGCACTTGAAGTTAAATGGGATCAATATGACCTATTAACACTAGCCTAGACCTTATGACCTAATGTATACCAAAGCTTCTTCATTCACTAAAGTCTTAGAAATATTAAATAAGCACAACATCAAGCCAGAGGCTCGATTACTAAGGGATCAAAATCTAAGTGATTACATATGGTAGTTAGGGCCAAGACAATACCATTTTCTAAGATTTCCACCTTCTAGACCTCCTTCAACATAACCATAAAGTGAGGAAAGGAGACTTGATGAGGTAGCATCATCCTTATCCCATCATAAGGAACTAAGATAATAGGATGAAGTAATTGACGTAATAACATTAGATCATGTAGAGATAATGGAATATGCCCTAAAGGCAGTATCTAACACCTATCAATCTTATGAGGAATAAGCCCTAAAGGCACTGTCTATCACCTATCAATCTGATGAGAAATAAGTGTATACCAAAGAACATTAGTCCTAAATTGAGGAGATAGATAAGGAAAATGGGAAGGAATTGTCTTTGGGTTTATTTCCATTGAATATACTAAAGGGGAATGTTGAGTTTGCATTACTTATAGCAAAGAGCAAGAGGCCCAAGTTGACCTTCACTCACCCTTTGAGTGAGGTCAACCTTTTTAGTGAGGATAACCCTATCCAAGGTCCAATTATCCTTGAATGGTTTATATATGGAAAGTTTCAAAAGGTTCTTACTCTTTATCATCCATGGGTCATGACTAAATTAGTCAACATCACTATCCATGATAAACTCAAGCCATGGATAGTTGCTCTACAAAAAGAAGAAAAACAAAGAATGACTACTCCAAGAGAATCAAGTGGAACTTAGATTGAAACCCCTACTCCTCAAGTGACACAATCTTTATTTGGTGTCAAATTTTACCCAACAATTTCTAGTCTAAAGAGGATGACAAAAAATAAGGCCATGATAGGTGGATAAGAGTTCACTTTCCAAAAAGTGGAACCATTTGTTAGAATAACTCCTATTAAAGGAAAAAATCTAGGTGAATACCCCATCTATAAGGAGAATGTGCTTGAATTAGTCCTAGTTCAATCAACACAATTACAATCTACCATCAAGGGCATGCAATAGCAAAGAGAGAATCTACAGAGGTAAAAAGAAGACTTAGAAGGACATGATGTATTATCTATTCCTAATGATATGATCAATATGTTTGAATCATCCTTTTATGGCATGTTTAATTATCTAAAGATAATAAGGTCTAGATAGAATATATCAAACCAATAGGATGTAGAAGCAAAATTCTTAATCACTCAATGGCAATATTCAAGAGATAAGATGAAATATTTGATCAACATCTAGATGGAAGATCAAATCCCTAGATTCAAGACCATTACCCTAGTTCATCTAAACATAGTTATGGTATTTATTTTAGAAAAGATCAAAGGTTTGAGCACATGGTATAAGCATTTGTAAGGGATCCTTAAGGATGTCATGGACCTGTTAGATAGGATGGAACATTTTTTTGAGACCATGATCATTAAACCAACTACACTTAGCTCCATGGCCCTCATCATAGACAAATAATTCAATAATAGAACCACCCTATTCATGAAGGAAGTGGGGAGAAAAATCCAAGGAAAATATATAACAAATAATAACATGGTCATGGATATGATCCAAATAATAGAGGAAAAGATTACTGAAGCTATGATCATTAAAGAAGCCATGGGAACAAATGATATGGACTTTGGAGACCTAGATAATCTAGAGGATGAGCTATTCGTAGACCTATTGTTAATTTGAATTTCATTTATGAATGATGCCAGAGAGGAATAAAGATACTATAACAAAAATAAGAGACTACATTGACACATGGACCTCAAAGCTAGTTAGGAATATTCTTTTTGTAGAAGCTTTGTAATATTTTTAAAATTAAATATTCTTCTTGTAAAGGCATGTTCAAATTGTAAATAACATTGCTTATAGGTCGATCCACTTGGGAAAGTTTAGTGTATTTTATAAATTTTGTAGAAGGGACAGTTGTCTTTACACTTTTACTTTTGTAATTGGATATGACTGATTGACATATTTCCTTGAATTGTATAAAAGGAGTATTGTCATTTGTAAATGGGAGAGAGATTTTGAGCCAAAAAAGTGTGTAAACTTTTGAGTAATTAATTCCAGTGAGGAATTTTTCAAAGATTATCCATATTCATTTGTGTCATATATTATTATGGTTTCTCTTTCACTTGCTTGTTCATATTTCTACATTTGAATGGTTATTTTAAATTTTTGGTATAGATATTTTAATTTTAAATTTTTTAACTGGTGACAATGCTAGGTTGAGTAAAATTTATTAGGTTCATTTCCTTTCTTATACTCTTTTTGCATTTGAGCTAATGTTATTTGCTTGTAGGGGTAAATATTTAAAGAGAACTAGGTTCTTATTTACATTATTTCCACATTCCTTAGAAGCCTCCCTAATGTGTGATAAGATTTAGGCTTAAGATGTTTCATGTTACACATTGATTAAATGTATGCATCAATGATATTTGATATTTATTATGATGTTTGGAATGAATATTAACATCTCTTTTCTATCCTACCATTCCTTTTTCTCTTTTTAACCAATTCAATCTAGATTAGTTGTCATTGTGAATATCCATCTTATGTTAGTTATTAGATTAGTTCTTGATCATAATTCATTATTTGTAGCATATCTAAAATTTGGCCATGGTGGCTCCCTACCACTAGAAATTATAAAAATTGTGAAACAATCCACATACTTTGCCTCTATTATTTTAATAGATAACAAAATTATAAAAAAATGCAACTCATGCTCTGAATTCTTAGAATTGTAAAATTATAAGTGTTTTAAAACACTCTAGATACATATGATCCATATTTAGGCATCAACAGTGGGCGTTTTTCTAGTCCTAGAAGGAGGGCCACTAGATCTTCATAGATTTAAAGTATCTTTACTATTTTTGTGAATTATGTTTAAATATTGGTGTAAAATTTTCACAATTATGTCAATATCTACTCAATTGTGTAAATATCATTGATCTTTATGGTCTTTGACCCACCTTTGTGATTCCTTTAGACAAAGATCGATGTTCTTTGAAGGTATATGCTTAATTATGATAAATATGTCTTATTATTTGTTAATTCAAAAGGTTTGAGGTTATTAATAGTTGTTTTCATCAAATATTAGTAGATCCTTTGCTAATTTGAGTTTATATATAATATCAATCATATTTATGTATTTAGAGACATCTTTGAACTAACTTATTTAAAGATTATTGTCCTTTGTTATCTTTTATATAAATCTTTGAAAATTTTGGTTAATTTACAAGTCTAATCATTATACCCTATAACTATAATATTGATGCATCATCTTTTAAATATGATTCAAATCCCATAAGCTATTATTACCAAAAATTAGGACAAGGTCATGCTTAGAGAGTAGAGAACCTATGCTTTCATTAAAATTTTATAAGAGAACTAGATGGGAAAAATCTAAGTGTAAACTCTCAATTTCTTTGCCAACTTCACTAATTTAGATTACTTCTATGTTTGACCCCTATCAAGGTATGGCTTGGATAGGTGGTTCTTCGATCAATGTTCCAAGTGTGGTACGTGACCTTTCTCAAAATTTTGAAAAGTATTTTCCAACCTTTAGTCCTAGTGGCGTTGTAACTACTGAGGAACACATTAAAAGTTTCAAAGTTGCATTAAGATTATTGAATTTGACTCATGAATATGTAGCATGTAGACTATTTCCATTTACTTTTAAATATGTTGCATATCAATATTTTTATAACCTCCATATAAATTACATTACTAGTTGGGTTGATTTTAACAATGTCTTCATTGACTAGTTTGGTAAAATCATTAGTCCTTGTATCCTATGCCAGCAATTCACCATAGTGAAAAGGAACGCAAATGAGACCATCAAATCTTGCAATGATAGGTTCTAAAAAAAATTTAGCAAGACCATAGCTCCTTATAGACCCGATGAGGCTTTGGTCTTGGAAATATATAAATATTCCCTAGATCCTATTACTTTTGTGTTTATAAAGAGAGTTGTTGGACCCATGAACACATTATCTTTATCTTATGTCAAGGCTATGATCATTAATGACTAGATGAAACCCCAAGGACAATTGGCATACTTAATTTATAATTACAATCCCCATTTACCTATTTGAAATGTTATTCCTAATGTCAACCAAAATGTGTTTGCCTTGAACCAACTCGCAGTATTGAACCAACTATTTTTGAGACATGCTCATCCTACTCAAAACATGTAATTATTGAACAATTCTGCCAATGGATCCCACTCATAGGATCAAAAATATTGAGTGCCTATAGCTAGTACCAATAATCAAGTTCATAATTCTATGGTCTCATAGAATGAGAGTGACTCTATACTTAAGATGGTTAAAAATATTAGCACTAACTCTCTTAAGTTGCAAAAGTAAATAAGCAATATTGGAGAGAGATTTGGTAGGAATTTATATTTTCAAAGGCTCAATAGGCCCACTAATAGATTTAAAAATAATAGCTACCATAATAAAAAGAATAATAAGCTATCTTGTTGCAAGAATGTGCATGATATAAATCTTAATGATGTTACTTTACCTGACTAGTATAGAGTTCATTGCTCTTCTAAGCATGGGGAAATAGATTGTGTCGAGTTTTTTTAAAGATTTTGAAGCCTTATAAGAGTAATTAGATACTTTTGAGGTTTTCCCTAATAAATATTGTGATGAAAGTACACCAAGTTCCTTAAGGCCATCTAGATTTGTTGATTCAACTCTCTTGGTGCAAGCATTTGAGTTCCCTTTCCAGAAGGATAATGAGGATGAGAATACTCTTGAAGAGATTCATGGTTTTTAGAAAAAATTTAAGACTTATGATCTAAAAAAATGGGATTAGAGGTAACCATTGATGACTTAAACTCCTATAAATATCTTTGAGACCCCTCTTGATACTACCTCAAACAACAATTTCAAGCCTCATAAGGGAAGTTCTTCTAAATCTAATGTTGATACATCTAATTCTTCTAATAGGACTAGGTACAACATAGTATAATAAATGAAAAAAATCAAGGCTAACATTACCTTACATGAGTTGACATAGATTACTCAATAAAGGGATTTATTGTTAGAATCTTTGTTTATAAATCTTGGTAAGCCTCAAAATTCTGCACATGCTAATGTTTAAATATACACAAACAAGGCATATGTTCCTCCTTTCCTAATTATAGTTAGAATATTTGGTAAGAATTTGAATAATTGTTTGTTATATTTTGGTGCATCTACAAATATTATGCCTAAGGGTATTTGTAAATAATTAGGTTTGAATCCCATTAAATCTGATAGAGGTGTAACTCAATTAGATAAATCAAGAGTCAAATTGATTGGTGAATTATTGAATGTTAACATGTAGATTTATTTAGAGCCAAGGATCCAATAGTTAATCAATATCCAATTAGTGGACATCCTTGATGATTATGGGATGTTATTGAGTAGAGACTGGAGTAGGAGCTCAAATGGGTATATGTCAATACATTGTTCACATATGTGGTTTCCTTGGAAGGGAGTCCCCAACCAAATCAGGATAGAAATGGATCCTAAAATGAATATATGGTCACTTAGTACAATGAAATCAATAAGAGGGTCAACATGGTTAACTCAATCTTGGTGTTTCCACTCTTGACACCACAAAGGTATGTAACTCTGAAACTTCTCATGTTTTGCCTAGAATGTAGAAGCTTTATTTTGATGGTGATAGATGCAAATCAGGTTCTAGAGTAGGAGTGGTCTTAATCAATCCCATTGGGAAAGAATATAATGCCTCTTACAAACATTAGTTACCATGGACTAATAATTTGGCTGAGTATGAAGCACTTAATCTTAGATTATAATTTGCAATCAAGCATGAGGCCAAAGAACTATTAGTTTTTGGTGATTTTGAACTAGTGGTCAGTTAGGTCAAGAGTTAATATAAATGTAAATTATCTTATCTCAAGAAGTATAAATTTAGAGTGTGGGAATTAATTAAATGTTTTGATCTTTTTAACATTACATCAATCCTTAGGGAAGAGAACAAGGTTGCTAATGAAATTTCTTCAGCTACAGCTAATCTTATGCCCCATCAAAGTTATAAGTTATAAAGCCTTAAAATTGAGTTAATTCCATGTCCCTTAGTGCTAGATAATGTCAACCACTTATAGGTATTCAATGATGATCAACAAATAATAGATTTAATTACTAGTTTAGGAGTATTTAAGGGTAACATTGTTGATGAATCTAGTCTCCTTAATGGTGAGAACATTGAAAACCAACTTGATGACAAGGTTATTTAGTTAAATAACAATAAGATCCCTAGAGGCATGATAGCCTTAGAGAGAAATTTTGATTTTTATAGACTAACTAATTCTATCAAGATTCCCAAGGTAAATGGGAGGGATTATTATGATATTGATCTTGGACTTCAAGGTTAACCTCATCTAGTTAATATTGGTATAACCTGTACAAGCATTGAGTCCAAAAGGGCCAAAGAAATTTTGACCAATTATAAATATATCATAGCGTGGTCATATGATGACCTACCAATATTTTATCCAAAGGCCATTACTCACACCCTACCTTTAAAATAAAACTACAAACCTTTAAGATAAAAGAAGAGGCCTGTTAACCTGATCTTGGAACCATTAATATACAAAGAGGTCAAAAATCTCTTATATGCCAAGATTGTGTTTCCTATTAGGCACTCCACTTAGGTTGTTAATTTAGTCTTAGTCAGGAATAAAAATGGTGAAATTAGACTATGCATTGATTTTAGAAACCCAAATATAGCATTTGATAAAGACAATTATCCCATACATTCTCTTGACCAAGTAATACAAATTATTTCTATTTCTACCATGATGTCCTTTCTTGATTTTTTTTAGGGCATAACTAGGTGATGGTGAATAAAGAGGATAGAATGAAAACTACTTTTACTACCATGTGGGGAACATTTTCATACAAGATACTGCCTTTTAGATTTATAAAAGTAGGAACCACTTTTTAAAGGGCTATAAATCATGTTTTTCAAGGTATCATAGGTAAATGCATCATCATATACATGGATGATCTGACTATCTTTTCTAAAATAGGGCATATCACATTATTCACCTTAAATAGGTATTTAAAAGATGTAGATGGTATGGGATTTATCTCAACCCAAGGAAGTGTATTTTTTGTATTACTGAGTGAAAACTATTAAGACATGTTATCACTAAAGAGTCTTTATAAACCCTAATAGAGTAAATGCAATATCTAATATAGGGCCCCATAATAGTAGGAAGAAGTTAAATTCATTCTTTGGTAAAATAAATTTTGTAAGAAATTTTATTTCTAGTTTTGTACAAATAGTGAAATCTTTGAATGACATGTTCAAGAAAGAGGCCCAGATCACTTAAAATGAAGAAACGAATAAGGCTTTCAAGGACATCGAGGAGGAAATTGGACAAGCCCATGTAATGATAAGTCCAGACTTCACTAAATAATTTTATCTTTACTCCTTTGCTTTTTATCATAAAATAGCTATAGTTATAACTCATAAAATTGATGGATATGACTGTCTAATAGTTTTTATGAGGACCCACCTTAAAATTGTTGAGCTAAACTACTCTTTGATTGACAAATAATCATGTGTATTGGTCAAGGCAATAAAATAGTTTAGGCATTATGTCCTTAGGAATAAGGTGGATGTCATTATACTAGACCCTTTCACCAAGATCATGATAAGTCAAAATGAACTAGGAGAAAGGAGAGATAAGTGGATGTTTGTGATCCAAGAATATGACATTGAGATGAAGACTGCTAAATTGGTAAGGCTCTAAGGTTTTATTTAATTGATTATCAATACTAACCCTAAGCTAAGTGTTATGTAATTAGTGTAACAAATTATTAGACCTAATGATTGGTATGGTCTCATTATCTACTTACTAATCAATGTTTATTATCCTACAAGTGTAAGTAGAGAGAAAAAGAAAGATCTAAGTCTCAATGTAGCCCATTACCATATCAACGATGGAGTGCTATACAAAAAAAATTTAAAAGCATTTTCCTAAGGTGTGTGTCCAAGGAAGAGGAAGTTGAGATGATGAGCACTTTTCATGAGAACCTAAGAAGTTGACATCCATCAAGAAAAACAATAGCCCAAAATATATTAAGGGCTGACTACTATTGGCCCATAATTTTAAAGGATGATCACACGCATATAGGAGAATGCCATTCATGTCACATCTTTATCACTAAGGATCCCAAGGCATACATGTCATTGAAAATAATTGTGGTGGATAAACCTTTCTCCTAGTGGGGGATAGACTTTGTAGGATTCATCAACCCCAACACATCAAATGGTCATAAGTATGTTATAATTGCCACTGACTACTGCACAAGATGGATTGAAGCATTGGAAAACAATTAGTACAAAACTAAATAAGTGATCAAATTCTTAGAATAAAACATATGTACCATATTTGGAACACTATTCTCTCTAATATGTGATAATGGATCTACTTTTATATGCATTGAAATGATAGAATGGGCATATTCTAACAACATCATTCACAAGTTCTCCTCAAACCATTACCCTCAAGGCAATGGAGTATATGAATCAATGAATAAGATCTTGATGAAGACAATAAAGAAGTCTATAATAGACAAATCCAGGACATGGCATGAGCTTCTCAAATATGCCCTTTGGGTAGATAGAACTAGAGTTAAACAATCTCTCAAATCATCACCATTCTTGCTAGTTTATGGTCAAGAACCCATCTTCCCCATCACCCTCAAGCTGACAACATATAGGTTTATACAAGAGTACATGGAGGACCAAGAATGTACTAGTTCAAGTCTATTGGATATCATTCAAATGGAAGATATGAGAGAAGAGGATGTTTTCAACTTTAGAAAACACCAAACCATAATCAATAGGTGGTATAATAAATGATCAAAAATAAAGGTGTTTAGGAAAGGGGACTTAGTTCTTATTTGGGACAAGGCATCTGATCCTAAGGGAAAACATGTAAAATTCACACCTTTGTGGATATTTTCTTGTCAAATTATTGAGATACTTGGAGATAATAGCTTCAATCTAAAAGACTTACAAGGAGTAGAGCTCACACCGCCCACTAATGGGTAGTTCCTTAAGCACTATTTTTTTCTACTCCACTTGGAGTCTTCATGGAATGAACTATAAGATAGTTGGGATTAGTTTAGGTAGTCTAGATTAATTTCTTTCTATTCTTTCCTTCCTATCTTTGGTTTGTATATAATTTTGTATATATTTATTTACTTTTCCTTTCCTTTCTACTTTATTACTTTCTATTTGTGTGTGTTCTCTCTCTACTCTATTCCTTTCTTATAATAATTATTTTGGATAGTGTTCTATCAAAACTCACATAATTACTCATAAAATCCATAGTTCATAAATATAGGTATGAATATTAAGCATATGTTGACCATGGATTTGAAATATGAGATTGAGGTTACATTTTAGAGAAACTAGTAAGGACTAATGGATAGGTTGGTTGTTTCATAAGGTTTCAAAGCTTGTTTTGATCTAAGCTTGGTTTCAAGAAGTATTACACATATGGGATGAAAGATTGAATTATTAATACATAATCATGCTTACACTTAACAAACATCCTTACCTAGGATAAAGGTTGAAACCATAGGTGATTTTCTAAAGATCAAACATTTGACCAAATACCTAAACCTATTTCCCAACCTTTTCTAGAAAGCCAAAATGATCTAAAATACAAAAATAAGATCTTATTGAAAAATTAAAATCTTTCCAAGTAAAAGTGATTCTTTTAATATCCATTGGGGCTATGGATGCTTAGCTTGGAGTGGAGTAAGGCCTTGAGTAGATTCAAAGGCATCTCTGTTAGGTCTATATATGTTTAGATGGTAGTAAAACAAGCCCAATCCTTTACTAAGATAAATCATGGTTTTTAATGGATATCTAAATATGTTTTAAATCAATTTTAATGATTAAAGGAATGAAATATGGAAGTTATTCCCTAAACCCCATGGCAAAAAATAAGTGGAATCAAAGCACACACACAACATGACTAGGTTTTGATGTTTGATCTTAATTTTATAGGTGCAGGACTTATTTTAAATAGGAAATGGTCTGGATAATGGTACTAATCAGGTGAAATAGGTAATCTAGTCATTTATGTAAACTAGAGTCTCTGAATTCTAACATATTACTATGTTTCCCCTAGAAGTTACCATTGTTTGATCTCAACATACCCCCATTTATGAAAAATTGGGACCCTTATGTCAAATTGTGAAAATTTGTACATTAAAATTGAAATGTCACTTGATCAGAGTGTCACTAATATGTTTACACAATATTTTTATTTGAAGATCATCCACACCTTGATTTGGTTGTCTTATTTTTTCATGGCTTTGGTTTAACCTTGTCTAAGTTTGCTAATAATGGATATTCTTATTTCAAGTTACATGTATAATAGAGTTCATTTGAAATAGATAATGTATGGGTTTCATAATTTTATGGTTTTATCTAAATCTAGTCTTTACTATCCTTTGGCTTGTCAAAAGTCCAAATTGAATGCATTTTTATCATCCTAAAATCCTTGCTCAAAATATCATAACATAGGTTCCTTAGGACAAAATTCAAAATTGGTAGGAATATTTTATGTGGGAACACTTTAAATATGCTATTGACTTAGTTTGATTTTTACACTAAGCCATAGTCATATTTTTTAATAGGACCAAACCTTAGTCTAAAATATATAATCTTGATCCCGTTACATCTTGAGCTCCCTTTACTCCCTTTTTATCATAACATGGTATAAATTTATTATTTTTGGAATCATTTTATTATGTTTAAACTTATCTCAAGACTTTGGCCTAAAGATTTAATTCATATTTATTAATACAAATATAACCTTGTTTTAAAACCTTAGTCTAACTTTTATATATCATCGAGCTTGAATTAAACATTGTGTTCAATTGTAGGATAAATGACCCACATTTGCTCAGGAAAGATGGTTAAAATGGCATGTATTGATTCAAGGTTTTAATGGATCTCAAAATTTAATTTGGTAATGACACATGTTTTAACCACATTAGACAAAATAGTGAGCAGCTAATGGCAACCCACCCCTCTCATTGAGATTTGATGATACACATTCATCTAATTAAAATAATCTAATGGTGTGAGAGAGACATTGAATTTTCAAAAGGATCTTAGACTAAATGAAGTGGTGATACATAGAATAAGTATGCTATCTCAATAAAGACTAAAAATACAAAGTATATAAAGCTCGTTAGATTTCCAAGTGGTGACCTCAAGGCTTAATGCAGATAGGAGATAATCTCACTTAACCCCATAGATCATAATCTAACAAAGAACACTTTTTAAATAAATATATAACACTGTGAGATCAAATTTAGAAACTAAGAATAAGGAACTAATACTACTTAGATTAATGGATATATTTTTAGATGATCATGGTTTTACCCCATCCAATGTGGTAAAACTAATTGTTTATGTTGCAGGATCAATGTGATCTCTTTAGGAATGAACATGCTTAGGTTTTGGTGCTTTGAATGTTAAAATGGACCTTTTATTATCTGGTTTGAAACTAATTAGATCTACTTTGAACCATGATTAAAACCCTAGTCTAATGTTTTGACCTAGGTCATTTCTAACTAAATTAAAATTTGTATGGGAATAATTATAAGGGCCATAGA
Organism: Torreya grandis; assembly: GCA_037957365.1. Classification (NCBI taxonomy): domain Eukaryota; kingdom Viridiplantae; phylum Streptophyta; class Pinopsida; order Cupressales; family Taxaceae; genus Torreya; species Torreya grandis. The sequence goes on along the minus strand of JARHVA010010333.1, from coordinate 168,030 downwards.
CTTAGCCTAGTTTTACCCTAAAGCTTAAGTCTTGTTTTTCAACAAAACCCAACCTTAGTCTAAAATATTACACTTGGTCCCTTTATATCCCATGAATGTGTGGTCCCTTTATGTTCTAACTTAGCCTAAGGCCTTACCCTAAAATTTTATCATATTTATTTATACAAAGAAACCTTAGGTGAAAACTTTATGCTAGGACCTTTTATTATGCTCTAAACTTAGCATAAAATCTTGATCTTAAGGTTCATTTTCATGTTTATTCACATAAATAAAAGACCTTAGTCTTAAATATTTTATCCTAAGACCTGTGCACTTTCTCGAGCATAACTTAAATAGTTTACATCTTCATAGGATCAATGACCCACATTTTTTTAGGTAAGATTGATCTGATGGAATGTAGTTAATCAGAATTTCAAAAATGCCTTTGAGATGATGAACAGGTGACAAATGGCATGGTTAAAAATAAATAACAATATAAAATCAATGATGGTCCATCCTATGGATCATGATCAAATAACATGCACTCACTCAGATGATGAAGATCGAATGGAGTGAGATCAATGTTGAAAAGTCAAGCCATGGACCCTAGTTTAAATATAAAGCACTTTATCAAAAATTAACCATATGTATTCAAATTTACATATCTAGATCAATAGAGAATAGTAGATAAAAGTTTCAATGAAGCTCAAAATCCCCATGGGACTATCAAGTGCCACAACCTCTAGGCCAAGTACAAATAGATACCAATAGAGTTAAACTCTCAGGATCATGATCAATGAATAATGTTAATCCATGTAAAATTATATGATGGTGTGAGATAAAAATATATTTTCAAAAGGAAATGATTATTTTTTTAACATTAATGAGACAAGTGCTATCAAAAAGCCACATAGATGCCACAGTGATGCCACATAGGTAGAAATAAACAAATCTAAAGATCTTGTGTGATCAAAAAAGTAAAGATATAAATACATTATTTTAATGAAAATATAAGGCATAAAGATCACTTAAGTATAAATATACACTACCATAAAAGTTATATAAAAACCTTAATATATGCAAAAGCCCTAATTCGATCTTGAATTGATCATAACCAAGATAAAAAAAAGCAAATCATCATTTGAGCAAGAGTAATTTAATCTAGAATCAAATTATCGACCAATAGTGATTAATTTAATAAAGTTCACAATCATGTCAGCATAAAAAGGAACATCAAAGGAAGGTATAGAGCTCTATTTGACCTCAGATGTAGAGGATAGGATTTATAAGGACACAACGTTTGACACCATGGCTTTGAACATGGGAGACAATAATTGGTCCAAGATTTTCTAGATAATTGATGAGTTACCAATCATCACAAGAGTATATGAGAGGATTGCATCAATCAAGAGGAGGTATTATGACATGGTGGTTATTCAGATGACAAGTATCCATTTCACTACATCTAAACCAAAGTTACTGCATTGTATTGATATTCTTACTCCTATCTTCAAAGATTTTTAAATTGATAAGGGTATGATAGTTCACAACCATATATTTAGGAAGGTTGCATATGTTTCTCATATTTTCTTAGAGGACTATTATAAATTCCCCAAACCCTGAGTGGATGTAATCATATTCAATAAATGGTCTAAGAAAAATGACCTAAAGACCATCCTTACCCCTTGTCTATATTTAGGAAACCAAGTGTTCTCTGATTTTAGTGGCAACATTCTAATCAACTAATTTATGGTCGAGATTAGGATGATTATGACATTAGTGAATAGATTGTGTAAGAACCCCTCCAACACCTATGTTGATAAACATTAGGTCCATTTGGATTATTTCATGGTTGAGAAATAATTAACTCCACCTTTAGGAGAGATTAGCATAGTTGAACAAGAGGTATCATACCAAATATGCAATGGTGTAAATAGTCTTTGTAGGACCAAGAGGAAATAATGATCCACACCCTCCACATAACTATTGGTAGGATTGTATTTCAATAATGGTAAAATATTGAGGCTACCTCTAAACACAGGGCCTCTTTTATATTACAACATGATGAACTAAGGTAGTGGGATCCCCAAGGAAGAGTTGTGGGTCACTTGAAGGCAAAGGGGATCAATATGACCTATGAACACCAGCCTATACCATATGACCTAATGTACACAAAATATTATTCATTCACTGAGGTCTTGGAAAGATTAAAGAAGCACAACATCAAGTTAGAGGCTAGATTGCTGAGAGATCAAAATATAAGTGATGACATATAGAAGTTATGGTTGAGACAGTACCATTTTATAAGAGTTACACCCTATATAAATCCTCCAACATAGACACAAATAGAGGAATGTACACTTGATGAGGTAGCATCATCTTCAGTCCAGCCTGAGGAACTAGGATCACAGGTAGAAGCAATTGACATAATCACATTAGATCCTGAAGAGACATTTGAAGATGACCTAAAGGCACTAGATAGTACTTATCAATCTGATGAGAAATAATTAAAGGACAAATAACTTTAGCACCAAATTGAGGAAGTAGAGAATGAAAAGGGGAAGGAATTGGATTTTTCTTTAGTTATAATGAATATCCCAAAGAGGAAAGTTGAGCTGATATTAGTTCCAATAAAGAGCAAGATGCCAAAGTTGATCTTCACTCACCCTTTCAGTGAGGTCAACCTTTTGACAAAGAGAACCATATCTAAGGTCTAATTATCCTTGAATGGTTTGTATATGTAAATTTAAATAAGGTTCATATTCTACATCATCCATTGGCCATGACTAAATCACTCAACTTCATTATCCATGATGAACTCAAGCCATGAATAGTTTCTATACAAAAAGAAGAATAACAAAGAATGACTGCTCTAAGAGAATCGATTGGAACTTAGATTGAAACCCTTGTTCCTCAAGTGACACAATCTTAAATTGGTGTAAAATTTGACCCAAAAAATACCAATATATGGAGGGTAACTAAAAAGAATGCCATGATATGTGGAGAAGAGTTCACTTTCTATAAATTGGAACCTTTCATTAGGCTAACTCTTATTAAAGGAAAAAATGCAGGTAAAGGACCCATATTTGAGGAGAATGTGCTTCAATTGGCCCAAGCTCAATCAACACAACCACAAGCTGACATCAAGTGCATGTAAAAACAAAGAGAGAATATTTAGAGGCAAAAGGAAAACTTAGAAGGACAAGTTGTATTATTAATTCCTAATGCTATGATGAAGATGTTTAAAGCATATTTTTATGACATGTTTAATTATCTACAAATAATAAGGTCAAAATAGAATATATTGAACCAATAGGATGCAATAGTAAAAGTCTTAATCAATTAATGGTAGCATTAAAGAGATAAGATGATAGATTTGATCAACATATTAATGGAAGATTGAATCCCTAGATTCAAGACAATCAGCCTAGTTTATCAAAACATAGTCATGGGATTGATCATAGATAAGATCAGAGGTTTGAGCACATGGTCTAATTATTTGGAATGGATCCTTAAGGATTCAGAGGACTTGATAGATAGGATGGAATATTTTCTTGGGGCCATGATCCTCAAACCAACTACACTTAGCTTCATGGGCCTCATTACAAATGAATAATTCAAGCATACAACCACCTTAGTCATGCAAGAAGTGAGGAGAAAGAGCCAAGGAAAATATGGAATAGATAATAACAATTTCATGGATATAATCTTAATAACAAAGGAAAATATTGTTGAAGCTAGGATCATTAAATAAGCCTTGAGAAGAAATGATAGGGACATTAGAGACTTGGTTGATTAGGGGGATGAGATCTTCACATAACCTATTGTTAATTTCAAGTTGATTGATGAATGACACGAGAGAAATAAAGATACTATAAAAATAGTAGGAGACTGCATCGACATAGGGACCTTAAAGCTAGTTAGGAATATTCTTTTTGTATAAGCTTTCTAATATTTTAGAAATAAAATATTCTTATTTTAAAGGCATGTGCAAATTTTAAAGCACGTTGCCTATAGGTCAGTACACTTGGGAAAATTTAGTGTATTTTAGAACTTTTGTAGAAAGGACAACTATTCTTAAACTTGTAATTTTGTAATTAGATATGAATAATTTACATACTTTCTTGCATTCTATAAAAGGAGTATTGTCATTTGTAAACAAGAGGTAGTTTGTGAGCCAAAAATTTATGTAAAATTTTGAGCAATTAATGCAAGAGATGAATTCTAAAAATATTGTCCATATTTGTTTGTTTCATCTATTATTATAGTTTCTCTCTCACTTGTTTATATTTCCAAATTTAAATGGTTCTTATGAGTTCTTAGTGTGCATATTTTAACTTTAGATTTTTTAACTTGTGCCAATGTTAGGTTGATTGAAAGTTATTAGGCTCATTTAGTTTATTTTACTCTTCTTGCATTTGGGCCAATGTTGTTTTCTTACAGGTGTAAATCTTTAAAGTGAACTAGGTTCTTATTTCCAATATTTCCACCTTCCTTAGAAGCCTACCTAATGTGTGATAGGATTTGGACTTAAGCTATTTCATATTATACATTGGTTAAATGCATGCTTGGATGATATATGAGCTTTGGTGTAATGTTTGGAATGAATATTAGAAACATCTCTTTTCTACTTGACCCTTCTTTTTTCTTTATTTAAACAATTTACTCTAGTTTAATTGTCATTATGAATATCCATCTTAGATTAGTGATTTAATTTTTTTTGGAATAATGGTGTATTATTCCTAATTCAGTTAAAAGGTTGAAGCAGTAAAATCTATAAATAAATAATCAATTATTAATATATTGATTTGTGAATTTTAATTACAATTTGAATCTTTCTAAAAATAGTAATAAGGGAAAGAAAACAGGACTTAGCTATAAACTGACTGATTTGACTGAGACAGAGGCTGGAATTCACTATGCAAAATTGGGACACTATCATAAAATAAGATTTAACCTTCATTTTATGATTAAATAAGAGCATCAAAATTGGAAAAGAGTGGAATTGTCACTATAGTATAACTCTACCACTATTTTCCCAAGGATTTAAGCTTTCTAGGTTTTTTTCACCAAGTCTATGTAACCCTATTCATGAAGTTTCAATACCTAGAAGTTTATAGATCTCCCTATAGAGAAAATTTTCACTTAAAACCCTATGTTCCATTGTGATTTGACTAATTTAAATAAATAGGGGGAGGGTTAGTGTGTGTAAGATTCACTGGATGTGGATTCATACCCCTTGTGTGGGCAAACTACCTACATACCAATAATTTGAAGAGGGATCAAGCCATATGTAGCTCTTACACTTGATGTGTTTTATGTAATTATGTGTATGAAGATGCAAAATGCTAAACTATATCTACTTGAGGTGGTTAGGCACTGGTGTAAGGATTTTGAATAAGTTTATAAGTGTGTTGATAGGCTATATGTAGAGAATAAGGAATATTACCTGAGTAGTCTTGCTTGTATTCTTGCTTGCTTAGTGATAATTGGTAACCCTTTCCAAATGATCTTTTAATGGGATTTTATAGGGATCTATTGGTCATGGGTTGAATTTACTCATGTAAGGTCAAAAAGGAGAAGGATGGGGAACTAGAAGAAATTGACTATTGGGGCCAAAAATGGATTTGGAAAAGAGTACTGAAAATGGATAGGAGTGGTACTCATGTTATAGTCCTAGTGTGCTGATAGTGTCTTGAGTAGATGGGACCTAGGGGGATGGATCTATCATGGAAAGAGGGGTCTGGATTAGCTAAAATCAAGTATGGAAAGATACAAATGATTAAGAATCGGTGAAAAGATGTCTATGAGGGTCATGAGAGAAAGCAAGAGAGACCTAATGGTCGGGTGTCATTATCCATGCTCAAGTTACCAATTTCACATTTTATATGATTAAATTCCCCCCCCCCCCCCCTTATTCTAGTGATGTAGCAAAGTGAAATACTAGGATAAAGGAAAAATATAAAGCATACCTATACTTACCTACAAGGGTGAAGATCATGAAGTTGTGTGATGTTGGGTATGTGTAGAGAGAGCATGTTATAAAGTGTGAATCTATAAGAGAAAACAAAAACTAAATTAGTTCTTACTAGATATGCTATATCTAAAATAATAATGTGTAAGGCTAGGTAAGAGATAGAATAAGAGAAAAGAATGAATATACCTCACTAGGCACATGGACCAATACAAAACCTATTGTGATGATGAGTGATGTTGAGTAATGTTGAATAATGTTAGATGATGTTTTACCAAGAGTAATATTATGAATGGATCTAAGTTCTCAATTCTCCAAGAGTGGCTCAATAATTTTAAGGCTAGACCTTTGGCTCCATCATCACCCACTAAGTGAACCTAGGTGATCACATGTGTGTTTTTCAATGTTTGGACTGTGTGTCTAATCCATCTAAATAGGTGGCTCAAGAATACAAAGGTTAGTTAGTCCCTTGGCTCCATCATTGCCCCCATGAAATGAAGTTATGAACTGATACTAGTATGAAATGTATGTCATATTAGATGGCTCTTAAATCCCATAAAATTAATATGATATAAAAATGTTGGCATGGATATATGAATGTATGTTGGAAGTTAGGCCACTCTTGGCCACTCTGAAATATGGAGATTAGGCTTGTATGAAAGCCACTCCAATCTAGTTCACTAGAATTTTATGAAATCCACTTGAGAACTTAGGAACTTGGGAAGTAGAAGTTAGGCTTATATTCAAGCCATTCCAAAATTATTCCAACCACTTGAAGATGGAATAAGGCATGAAACTACTAAGAATGCTTGGGTAATGTTGAACTCAAAAAGAAAAGAAAACAAATGTGTCAAGCACATTGCCCCAATCACTAGTGTCTAAAATATGGATTCTAATCTAGAAGTCATGTCAATTTCTATATCTAAAACTAGAAGTGAGAGCCATCATATCATGCATGATTCCTCATATATCTAGATTCCTTGAGTGAAAGTGTATTGAAAACTATTGATTCTAAATTATTTTGGCTATGCAAAATTGTAGCTAAACCTACTTGTTTGCCTACTTCTAGAAAGTATAGTTTTTCTACTATTTAGATAGAAGCACAAAAAGTAAACACTAGTGGCACTGACACTATATTCAAAGTTGGGTGTTATTATCCTAGGCCAAATCTAGTAACTGTTATGATATTCTCACTATTTGCTTGGTCTATTATGACTATTTTGATGTCTAGTTATTATTTTGGTTGTTTTGAATGCTAGATTTTTTATAATTAAGATATATGGTTTCTATTTTAAAACCCATATTTATCACCCCATCTTCTAAGGGTAGGAATTAAGACCTTGTAATTACTACCCTTAGAAGAAAGAGCCCTATAAGTCTATTATGATGCAAAGATACATGGTATAGTAATGATAATTGACAAGATATCTCAAGATATAGCATGATTTATATTTAGAGATTCTTAGTTCAATAGAGGTATGCCTATATGGATATAACAATGTAATAACATGTGCAATATACTAAACTAGAAATAAAAGTCTAGTTAGTTGTTAGTTGGAGGGATGGAGTGTGATGTCCATCATGGAATCCAAGAAAGTAAGATAAGTGCATGATGTAGATCATATCATTGAAATCAATGAGAATCCAACAAGAAACAAACACACAAGGTAAGAATTAAGAAGCATACAAGGGTGACCAAGGGGCAATATAAACAAGGGACATAGGCACATGTCACTCATACTAGAATGCAAGCCTACAGGGCATGTTCAAATGCCAAATACACATATAATTAAAACAAACAAAGATGGCATTGAAGCCATAATCACATAGAAAAATACATGCATAAGACATTTCAAAATGTCCTAAGGCACACACAAGACATATAAGTAAAGGACATTGGTAAATTTCCTAAGGAATATGCAAGAGACAACCTAAAATTGAGAAATGCAATCATATGTCACTACACAAAACAAGGAATAAAAGTATGTAATAAATGTAAATACAATCTCATCTAGCTAATCAAAGGAAGAAAGAAAATATGCAATACATGTGAGTACAAGACTAGGTTTATACTAGTAAATAAACAAGTGTTATATACTAGTGAGATGTTGATATAATAATCTATATAAGCTAGTAAGTAATGTACATTAACATGATAACTAGAGTGTGTGGTGTATGAATGACATAACCTAGATGGTGTAGTCATATAGAATATGCCCCCAATGGGTATGTATATTGATGTATGTGTCAATGTAGAAGTAGGATACCCCCTTAATGGGTAGAGTGAAGCAATCAAAGAGTTAGATGTCACTGAAAACACTCCAAAGAGATCCAGTGAAACATGGTAATGTAGATAAATCGACAAACAATATCATAGAATATCATATGTAAGTCTATCATAGTAGTAGAAATGTAAATCATGGATAATTCATATAATCAAAATGTTTTTGGTATTTTCAATTTATTTGTATGTTTTTGAATTTTTTATATAAGCTATGTACAATCAAGCATAAGAAACTATGTACATATAAGTAGGGAAAGGATTATACTAACTAATTAATCGCATCAGAGACTCCCTATCATGGTGTCCTATATCAAGGAGAGGAATCATGTGTGATCATGAAGCATGATGGAAATGCTGAGACTATGGCTCTAAAAGCTATATATGTTATAAATTATCTAAAATATATGAGGGAGAAACCAATATATGGTCCCCTTATAACTATGAGAAGTGGATGTAACTATATGGCTCTTAAGGACCCATCTAGTAGTTGGATAAGTTCTCTGAACATGTGCTTTATGAGTTGATACATGAGACCTCAATGATACTGACCTATGTGTGAACACTATAGCTAGAAGTTGTCTAGAAAATTGAAGTTATAAATGTGTATGAACTCTCTATGCTAGAAATGGATGCCTCAATTATGTCTAAATTAGAACTAGAGTAGGAACTATAACTAGTGGCAAAACTAAAAATAGTGTTAAAACTAAAAATGGTGACCATAAAGTAGAAGATGGATCTGAAGTGGGGAGTGATAAATCATATGGAACTCCACCAACTATAATACCTTGATTAGTTTATATGAATTTCATGTATTTTTGAACTGTAGATGGTACTACTCAAAGTTTTTAGATCTATGGTTGACCAAATAACATTCCAAAAAATTCTACACTAGGAATTATAGTAGCATATTGATATAGCTATTTTGTAATTTTCACAGGGCACACACAAGATACAAATATATCTCCAACACACTTGTGTTCTAGAAGTTGACCCAACTTGAAGAGGCTTGTTGGGTCAACTTCTTGAATAGGAGGGAGAGATATGATGTTACATTCCAATATCTATTGTAAAACTTTGGTTGCAAAAACTGGTAGTTGGTAAAGGTTCATCAAAGAGGTGCTAATAAAACCACTCATTGAGGGGGCTCAAAGGCCACATTAATTATAAATTGATTCTAACTCTTGTTATCATTTACCTTGACTTTGTATGGGACTTTATTGTTACTCTTTTTTTACGTTTGAGATACTTATGTACTTGAGTTTGCCCATTGAAATTATTTTGACTTCTCATTCCTTTAGTGTGTGTTATAATTCAATGAAGGGAGAGAATATTTTGAACATGATTGATTCATGAAAATATGGTAGAAGACTCTATTTGAAGAGATATTTTAATTCTTGATCAACCATGGGGATAGTCATCTTAGCCAAAAAAGTCTTATCAGAGAGTATAATCTATGAGATGCTTATTTAATCTTTGCTTTTATTATGCAACTTGCGCATATGAAACCTTATCACCAATGTTAATGTTGAAATGAGCTAGAAACATCTCAACTAAAGATTAAATGCATTGACCAACTAATTTAGTAGAATATAGAACCATTATAAATCATAATCCTTTAGGATTTGTGGAAATATCTTGGTAAGTATCTAGTCATTGTGTATATATTACACGCATTCTATGTTAAAGGATCTCAAATGAGTCTCTAGATTAACCTTGCCATCATATAGAGTAAGCTTGGGTTGAACAAAACCTTATGGTAAGGGTGTAGAATTAATGTGAAATTCTAATGGTGTATGCAATATAGAAAAATAATCCAAATCTTGCATAGGTCTAGAGGCACCTTGATCAATATGTAGCACCTGGATTTAAGAGATTTTATCTCTTACACAATGGCTACCACATAAAGAGACAAAGATGTACTAGTTGTAGCTAGTAGCATAAAGGGAAGTTGGGTTACTCTAGGGGGTTATTGAGACATAGTATACCCCATAATGTCATTTGTAACTGGTTACTATGAAGAAATGGAAGATTCAACTTGCTTAGCCTTTTTAATTTTCATAATAGATTTTAAGATAAGAGTATGATCTCAAGGCTGTACCTAGAGTCTTTCATGAAAACTTTATAGGATTAAACATTTTTTGAGGATAACTTCATTATCAATAGTTGGTATAAGTGGATCAGTAGTCCAATGTGGTGGAGCATGAGCATCAATGTGTACATTATCATTTTTATTTTCATACTATTCATTATCAGATTTATATTTATTGAAATTAGTGTAATTTGGATGTGTATAATCTATATGAGGAACTTGAGTTGGTTGTCTATCCATGATATATGGTCATGTTTCTAGAATCTAGGTGAATTCAGGAGGATTCCCACTAATTCTTTCACTTCATTTTGAAGGAAGAGATGAAAAAAACATAGGTGGCATAACAAAAACAACTTGGATAATAGTAAAAAATATTAAAGAGATATAATCTAAACAAAGAATTGGAATATGCATAAAAAGGATATGAACTTCACACACATGTAAGGTGATACCTCTATAAGTAAATATGAACTAGTACATGCAACTAGGGTTTGAAAGATAATTATTTGAACAATTTACTTTGAAATTTTGAAATTGAAAGTGAAAATTTGAGTTAGATATGTATGTAAAAAATCAAAATTTTATTGGAAAATTTGTGATTTAACAAGACCTAGTAGATACAACTAGGATCTTAAAAAATAAATGTTATTGAAAATTACTATTGAATTTTAAAATTTGAATGGTTTTTTTATTTGAATATGCTAGTAAATAACTATAAAATTATTGGAAAAATACTGGGACCTAGTATGGGCAACTAGGGTTTGAAATAAAATTATTTTAAAATTAATATGAAATTTTAAAATTTAATGTTAGTTTTTTATTTTATTATGCAAGTAAAAAATCAAAAAAATATAGGAAAAATCAATAGGAATTTTACCCTAGGGTTTTTATGCACAAATGAAGTTAGGTTCACTAAATGATCTAACTATTTTGAGAATATTGGTGTATTATTCTTAATTTATTTAAAGGGTCTAAGTAGTAAAATTAGTAAATAAATACATAACTATTAAGTTACTAATTTGTGAATTTTGATTACAATTTGAATCTTTCTAAAAATAGCAATTAGGGAAAGAAAACAAGACTTATCTAGAAATTGATTGATTCAACTAAGATAGAGGCTAGAATTCAGTGTGTAGGACTAGGACACTATCACAAACTAAGATCTAACCTTCATTTTATAATTGGATATGAGTGCCAAAAGTGGACAAGAGTGGCACTGGTTTTGTATTCCACCTATGCCACTATTGTTCTAAGGATTTGCGCTTTTTGGGTTTTGTTCGCTAGGTCTATGTGACCCTATCCATGAAGTTTTATAGTTAAACGTTTGTAGATATCCTGGTAAAGTAGATTTTCTCTTCGAACCCTATATTCCATTATGCTTTGATCAATTTTGAGAAAGAGGGGGGTTAGTGTGTGTAAGATTTATTGGACGTGGATCCACACCCCTTATGTGGTCATGTTTCCTACATAACAATACTCATAAGAGGGATTAAACCATATATAATTCTCCCACTTAATGTGCTTTGTGTAATCATGTATGAAGATTTATAATGCAAAAAAGGATGTGCTTGAGGTGGTTAGAGACTAGTGTAAGGATTTTGAATAAGCTTGTAAGTGTGTTAGTTGATTATATGCAGAGAATAGGGTAGATTGCTTCAGTAGTATTGTTTATATTCTTGATTGCTTAGTGATAATTTCCAACCCTTTCCAAATGATCTTTGAATGGGGTTTTATAGGGATCTATTGGTCATGGGTTGAATGTACTCACATTAGGATGACAAAAAGAAAGATGGGCAACCAAAAGAAATTGACCATTGGGGATAGAAATGGATTTGAATAAGAGCACCAACAATGGATAGGAGTGACACTTGTGTTATAGTCCTAGTATGGTTCTATTGTCCTTAGTAAACAAGACCTAGGGGGATGGATTTGTAATTGAAAAATGGGTCTAACTTAGCTAGGATCAAGTTTGGAAGGCTACAAATGACTAGAAATCAGTGAAAAGATGTCTATGAAGGTCATGAGAGCAAGCAAGAGGGACCTAAGTATTGGGTGTCATTATCCACACTCAAGTTACCAATTTTTGCATTTTATACAACTATAATTAGTTCTTAGATTAATTATTGATCATAATTCATTGTTTGTAGCATATAACTTCATATTTTGCATAGATTTGTCATTTGGCCATGGTGGCTTCCAACCACCAAACATTATAAAAATTATGAAATAGTTCACCTACTTTGCCTCTGTTCCATCAACATATAACACAATTATCACAACCTATAACTCATGATATTAATTTTAAGAATTCTAAAATGAGAAGTGTTTTTAAATACTCTGGGGACTTTTGATACATACTTAGGCATCAACAACCTATGGATCGAAAGACAGTGTGCACTAATTTTAATCCAACAATAATGAGAGATCTTTTTTGGTTGGGAAAGCTAACCTACACACATGTAAATACTTGATAAAATATATTAATAAAATAAATTGGTGGACTACCTAATCTAATATTAGTTCTAGGATGTGGTACACTTCCTTAGAAGGATGTTAGTCCATTGTTTATACAATTAATAAAATGAAAAGCATATGATATTATAATGAATAAATTATACGATAATAAATTTTTGTTAATATTTAGTCCTCAAATAAGCTATCAATTTAAATGAAATATTCCTCTCAATAAGTAGAAGTAAAATCTACATCTTCTTAGACAATAACTAATTATTCTTCAGTGGCTTCATGAGAGGGTGAATAAATGATTGTGTAGAGGGATATCTCAAAGGCTATGTCACTCTGATCCACAAATAAAGGTAATTTATAAGTAAAAGGCCATATTCAAAAAATAGTAATCATAAAAGGATTACAAATAGAGGATAAGGATTAAGGTCTTAGAATCTATGAATTAAATATATCAAATCAATGTTGATCCTAATAGGATCAGTGTCGATTAGTATAATTGGTGCCAATTTAAAATGAATCAATGTTGATTCTCTTTATGGCTGAGTTTAATAAAATAATAAATTGGATGAGATAGGTTTGCTAACAGAGGCTAATAAATAGATATGGAGAGATGATAATATTATTCTAATGATTAAATAAATGGAAAAATAGAATACTAATTGAAAGAGAATGATAAAATGGAATATAATAACTTACCTTTGATTTTCTTGTGAGAAAAATGAAATTCTTCCACAAGCACAAGTAGTTGCTAGGGTTTCACAAAGGATATGATTAAACTCAATGAAAATATAGTAGAGTATCATTAAAAAAATCACTAAATATTCAAGAATTCTTATAGCAATTTGAATCTCTACATTTTCTGGTCTAGAATGCAAAGGCAGGATAAGTATTTATGGATCAACACCACTCCAAAAAATCAATATTGATCATGGGTGAATAATTGACAATTCACCCAAAATAGTGCCTTTATTTCAACCATTGGTGAGAATAGCTTGAATATAGGTGGATTTATTGATAATGACTCCACATAGGGGTAAAATGGTTAAGGGGATATATTCCTAGGTTATAAATGAATCTAGGAGGTTGGGAGTGGGTAAAAGATAAAAGTAAAGGCTATTTACCAAGCTAGTAAATGGTCAATAATCTAAACCTTAGGATAGGGGTTATTTTAGGATATTAAAATAAATAGGACCTATTACACCTAATTAATCAATGAAATTATAGTGTTTATGTTCTCCCCTTTTTGTGGAGTGGTATAGAATATGTACTATGAGATAAAAACCATGAAAGGTCCACTACCCCATGTTGATGTGAGGAGGTATCCCCCATCAAACCAAGAGTCAATGGAGGTTAATGAGTGTGTGATGAGTTTTTAAAAATAGAATAATGGATGGGATGGATAAATGATAGATAGGATCTAATAAATGTTGTTAGGGTTGCACAAAGGATATGATTGAACATAATGAAATTCTAACATAGTGTCGTTAGGAACATCATAAAATCTCTAGTAATTTTAATAATAATTTTAAGCTCTATGTTTTATAGTATAGAATGCAAAGGCAGGCTAAGTATTTATGGATTGATGTGAATCTATAGAATTGGCACCAATCACAAGTGAATCATCGATGATTCACCCAAAATAGTGCCTTTGATTCAACAATGGATGATAATATCTCAAAGATGGGTGGAGTTTTTGGTAATGAATCCACATGGGGGTAAAGTGGTTAGGGGGTATATTCCTAAATTGTAAATGAATTTATGAAGTTGAGAGGTAAAAATATAAAAGTAAAGGATATTTATCGAGATAGTAAATGGTAAATAATATAAATATTAAGATAGGGTTTATTTAAAGAAATTTAAATAAATACAACCTATGACACCTAATTAATTCTCCTTAGAGTAAAAAAATTATAATGTCTACATTTTACCCTTTTATGGATTAGTATGAAATACATGCCATGAGACAAAAACCATGAAAGGTCCATTGCCCCAAGTTTATGTAAGGATCTATCCCCCCTAAAGCTAGGAGTTAGTGGGGGATAAAAAGTATGCAACAAGTTTTGAAAAATGGAGTAATGGATGGGATGGATAAATAATAGATAGGCTCTCATAAATGTGGATGCATAACATGAAATGTATGTTTTTTAGTAGGAGGATATAGGATAATATAGACAGAGATGCCCCAAGGCAAAATCCTATAATTAGAAGCCACAACTATGAATAGGTGGGATTAACAAAGGCTAAACAAGAGAACAAGTGATATGATTGGTTGACCAAAGCATCTGGTGTGTGTTATATGGTGTAAAAACTACCTATAAATATCTATTATCCAAGTAGAATGTACATTCAAGACCCACAGAGAGAGATAACCAAAAGAGTACATGACTTATATATGTTATAGGACCATTAGGTGGTAAAAATCCAAAAACCTAAAATGTTATAGATTGAATAATAGGGTAGATGTGGAAAGAAACTAGGAGAAAGGTAAGGAGCAGGGTTGGATATATGTTAGAGTACAAGTAGTGAAAAAGGGTCCAATTAGACTGATCCATATTAAATTGATGATGATATTCCCAAATAGTGCTAATCTAAAATGGATTAGTACCAATCCAAAGTTGAGTATATAAGTAATTTTGATGTAGAAAAGGGCTCATTTTTTATTTGTGAAACCTAAATGATGTTTGAGAGCTCAAATGATGAAAGTGTGATGAAACAATATGGAGGATAGAAGTAACATATTATGATGATGTCGACACTCACAAGAAGAGGTTAGTCACTCATTTTAGTATTTTTTTTGGATTTTTAAAGATTTTTTGGCTTTTTGAGACCTAACATTAGGCTAGGGTTATGAGGAGATGGTGTTGAATAATCGACACCAATTCCCTAGTGAATCAACAATAATTCACAAGGAATCAATATCATTTCAATGAAATGATACCAATCTATGTAGAATGGTGTTGATCCATGAGGGATCAGTGTTAATTCACATAACATTATGAAGGGATTAGAATAAGTCTAAGATAAGTTAGATTTATTAGGATATTATAGTCTTATAAAGAATATTGATGATAGGCATAGGGGCTACAATATATGTGAGATTAAGTACCACCCCTACAAGGGTGATTATGATTTTTGCTGAGTGATGATAACTAGGCCCATCTAGAGCCTATAGGATTAGGAGGGGTATGCCATTACCAATGCATCCATCAAGACACAATATTACTAGTGGTTTTGGTGGAGTGGTGGGATATCACAACTGGGACCTTATGGATACTGAATGGGGAGATGACTATTACTGAGGAGGACATCTATTGGATCTTATGAGTTTTTATGTAGGGTGCACCTATAATACTAGTGGATGATCAGGATAGAGGGGTAACTTTGAAATTCTTATATGGTGATGATGTAGAGGGTATCCATTTTATTGTTAGGGGATTTATTGTTAAGCATCTTTACAGAGATGACATAATAGGGAGAGGCATTCTTACCATGATGATGTTAGTGATATGATATGATGCACTCCATACTTAGGGGGAGGGATATTTCTATGGAGACTAACTAGTGTTGTTGTAGACATGCTAAATCACTAATCCATTTTTTCTTGGTGTCTACCTTGATGGAAAATATTTATAGGGAGCTCTAGGGTTGGAGGACCCAGAGAGACTATAGTTTAGATGTGATTTTCATACTATAATGTTGGGCTTATGATCACATTAGGATAGTGTGGCCCATCGGTAGCCCATCAATATGGTGGTATGAGATAGATTACAATGTGGCCTTTTTATGAAGTAAGACTGATCTAGCATGAAGTTTTATAGATAGCATTTTAAGAGACTTAGATTATTACAGGGGTGTTTAAGAGGGTTTGAGGGTTGTCGATATTATATGAAGACCTTATATGAGATTTCCTATGTATCTTGGGATAGAGGCAAAGATGATAGGGGTATAGAGGGAGTGATGGGTGACTAGGAGGTAGAAAAATTACTTAGAGTACCTTCATTTTGGCTAAGTTTAATGACTATTTGGACTAGTGTAGGACATACTATGGCCCCCTCATGTATATAAGTAGAATGAGATAGAGTAAGAGCTACCTAGACCAATGACTGGAGATGTCCTAGTAGAGGAGGATCAGGTGTTGATATGGGAGGACATAAAGTATGTGGGGTACACTCCTACATATATAACCTGGTTAGTCAAGTAGTGGGTAGCATGATAGGAAAGGGTTGTGCACCCATGCCAAGAAAGAGGGGATGGGGAGATGGAGGAGGTAGAGGAAGAGACTGAGGAGAAAGCTAATTCTGAGGAGATAGATGATGAGATGGGAGGTGAGATGATTTTAGGATAATTTGGGGGAGATAAGATAGATGTGGATGAGTTGATTATAGAGAGAGATACACTAAAGGCTTAGTATACCACTTTACAAGGGAAGCTAGTTAAAACATAAGGGGTGATGACTATATTTTTGGTTGAGTGGGATACCCTATAGGTTTGATTGGATAACAGGATAGGTATAGGGTGGAAAGGAACACCTTAAGGAGGAGGAGAGAGGAGAGGGAGTCCTTAGTAGATATTATTAGAGATGTGGTAGGGCCAAGCATGAGACTAGTATGGATTATTAGCATTGAGTGGTGTAGGGATCTAGTAGTAGAGATGAGATATTGTGAGTAGATCATCATAGATCAGCTTTCATAGACTCCACACTATGTGATTGACATGGCTAGATAGGGAAAGGCATCTAGACACATGCACATAGGCTTAGTGAGTATGGGGAGTGTCACTTAGAAGAGAGACTAGGATAGGGATAAAGATGATGGGGGTGGTGATAAGGGTGGATATCTGGTGAGCATTCATTTAAATAGTTTATAGTTTACTCATTAGATCCTCCTATATATATATATATACATATACATATATATATATATACATATACATATATATATATATATATACATATATATATACATATATATATATATATATACATATATATATATACATATATATATATATATATATATATACATATATATATATACATATATATATATATATATCTTGTTTATGGATTATTTTATTGTTGTGGATTTATGTATTATTATGCTTATAGATGTCATGGATTATTATGATTATGGATGTTCACATTATTTATGGTTTATATGACATGATTGATTATAGTTTGTTATAGATATAGAGTTGTTTATATATTAATGGATTATAGATTGTTTATGGCTTATGGATTGATATGCAATGTGATTATATTATGGGTTTTTACATGTGAAGGATTTATATTTTAAAATGGTTATCGATTATGGATATTATGGATTATATTATTGTGATTATGATTGTGTATGTGATGTAATTAGATGTTTTTAACATGGATTTAAATGTTATCAAATGTTTTATGGATCATGCTGATATTATGGATTGTTGATTATGGATTATGGATATGGATGTGATTTTAATGTATGGATTAATGTTTCTATATGTTTTAAGATTATGAGTTAATTATATTATGGATTATGGATTTATGGATTATGTATGTATGTTTGATTATGGGATTATGGATTTGTAGATTTTATGTGATGTACTTTATGGCTCTAAAATGTCTTTATGATTATGAATGCTTATGTATCATGATTAATGGTTATGGATTATGATTATGATGGATGCAAATTATAATTTAATGTTTTTATGCTTATGGATTTGTGAATTATTAGATATAGGGGATTTTGTAATTAATTATTTACAAAAGACTTATTTCTCATTTATTGGCTTATATCATACCCAAAAATTGGCTTAAAATGGATGTGTATGCATCCTTAACTAAATGATAATAAGAACCCTAAAAAACTTTGGTTAACTATGTTTAGGATATTATTGATTTGATTTTAGGATGTGATAAAAAGTAGATTCTAAGAATAGTTCATACCCATAACTAAGGGTTAATTCTAGAATCCTTGTATGCCAATCCATGTAGACTAATCAATGTGGGAACTCTACTAAATTAAAGGAAGTTGATCGATGTAGGAATATTTCTAAGGATACTTTGTGTTTGATATTAATCCTTCATGGGGGTGGTCTATATTTGAATATATGTTTTTTAAAAGAGTTTTCCTTCAAGGGAGAAGTTTGCACTTTTGATATTTTTTATAATTTTATAGATTTTGGGGATTTACATAGCTATCCTTTGAGGGAGTAGTCTATTCATATTGATTTTTTTATTTATTTTAGAGCTGATTTGATTTTTATTTTGATCCCAATGTTATTTTAATTTTTAGGGATTAGCCTCAGGTATCACAGGATAAGTTCCCAAAGATTTGATACATAAGATAAAACACTTATTCTCTAAATGAATTAGTGATAGAAAAGGATTGCAAAGAATAATGATTTGGATATCCTTCTCATTATAGGTAAAGATTATCCAATTAGATCATGTTATAAATAGAGCTAGGGTATTCATATTTAAGATTAATAATAGGCAATGTTGTCAGATAACTACATGCCTCTATATATCATTATTTTGTATAAGATTAATAAGGATATGAAACTTAAAGACTAAACTAGGCAGACCAAAGGTAATTAAGATTTATTAAGAGTAGAAAGGACATAGATGCAATTCATTAAGAGATTATCATTTTGATTTTCCATCAATAAAGGTAAGTGATATGCCCTAGATCTATATTTATGGGTGATAATATATGGTCAAAGCCAATTTGGAGAAAAATTTCCCCTTTTGTTTTTTTCTATATTAGCTATATGTAGATTTTCTATTAAGACAAGGTCACCAATGTTAAATTAAAATTGTTTTAAATGTTTGTTATAGGCACCTTTAATTCATTCTTGATATACATGTAAATGGTCAAGGGTAGTTGAGCAATGCTCATCTAAGAGTTTGTGTTGGGATAATCATTTTTCAAAAAAGTCATCCTTATAAATGATATCTTTTAAGGATATTCAAATGGAAGGAATATAAAATTCAAAAATAAGTAAAGATTTAGTACCATAGACTAGGTAGAAAGGGGTAGTGCCTGTAGGGCTTTAAATACTAGTCCAATAAACCCATAAGCTATAGGGAACATGCAAGTGCTAGTTTTTGCCTACCACATTAATGACTTTGGTTAGGATTTTGATTATAATTTTATTAGATACCTTACCTATCTATTAACTTGAGGATAATAAGGTGAGGAAAAGCTAAGATTAATGTTAAAAGAATCATAGAGCTCTTGAACCTTTTTATTTTAAAAATATTTCCCTTTATCTGTGATGATCTTATGAGGGAAACCAAAGTGATAAATGATATGTTGAGTAATGAATTCAATGATTCTATCTACTTTGGTCAAGATAAATGGGATAGCCTCTACCCACTTAGTAAAATAATCAATGGCAATAATTATAAACCTATGGTGCTGGGATGATTTAGGATTGATTTTTCCTATAAGATCAAGCCCCTATTGGGTGAAAGGCTATAATTCTTGAGCTACTTAAAATGCTTGGATAGGAACATGGGATAGGTTGGCATGATGCTCACACTTTACACATTTCTTAATTTATTCATAGAAATATTAATTTAAAGTGGGCCAATAATAGCCCAATCATAATATTCTATTAGAAAAGGTGCAACCATTAAAGTGTCCTCCAAGTGATCCATCATGATCTTATTTGATGGTGAGGGTAGCTTCATGATTTTGGAGACAACAAAGAAGAATGGTGTTGAAACCATGATGGTAAAGGATACCCCCTAATATGATAAAATGGGTGACACAATGCTGAAAGAATCACTTAGAATTTCTAGATTGATCTAGAGGAGTAATCCCCCTAGATAAATAATCAAATAGATGTGAATACTAGAGATCCGATGCATTTTACTCCACACTATGGATGGACAAAAGGTCATTTTTGGTAAAGGAAGGTTGATTAATCCTATGAATGAGGACAAATAACTTAGACTCCTAAGTTGATGATGGGATAAAAGAGTCTAGGGAAGCCATAGTATTTGTAAATTTGTTAGTTGACTGAGGAGTGGTTTAGATTTAAAAATTCTCAAAAGTGGTTAATAGTTGATCAATTAAGATTTTATAATTTTGAAGAGTATCATTCTTACACTAATATATACCCTTAATTTAATTAACCACAAGCTGATAATCACCATAGATATTGAGTTTTTTAATACCCAATGCTAAGGTGGTTTGGAAACCTATGATTAAAACCTCTACTTTGTCATATTATTAGTGTAATCAAAATTTAGTTTAAAGGATAGAGGGATAGGTGTCCCCTAGGATGAATTAGGATATTTATAGATCCCACACCATATTAACATTTGGATCCATCAAAGTTAAGAGTCATTTGATATTATGGATATAATTGAGACATGGAGGTTATAGATTCATTTAGGAATTCAATGTTAACCATTTTGTTACCAGAAAGAGGTGCCTCAACAAGTTGATTAGAAATAATTTGATATTTAACTAACTTTTGATGGATAAACTCTAGATCAAATTCTACCAAAAACATAAGACACTTGTCCATTAACTAATTTTGATAAGGCTTGGAGTGCATAAACTTCTAGGGATTAGTGTTCATGACAATGTAGGTTTTATAACTAAGGAGATAATGTTGTAGCTTAGTAGTATCAAAGACTAGAGCCATACATAATTTTTTAGTATGAGATTAATGTATCTAATATTTAACAAGGGTACAATTGATATAGTACACTACTTTCTCTTTATGCTACTAATCGTGATGGGCAATCATAGCTCCAAGAGCATGGTTAGTAGAAAAACTAAACAAGAAGGTTATCCTTATTTCAAGGGAGTGAGAATTCATGGTGAGAAGAGGTAGATCTTAAGAGCTTCATAAGATTCCTAACAACCAGAGTCCCACTTAAAATGGATATACTTACTTAAAATGTGATGGAATGGCTGATAACAATCAAATAACTGGGAGATAAAATGATGGATAGATTGTAATTTACCTTGCAAACTATGGAGAAGCTTTAGATTGGATGGAAGTGGCATTTATAATATGGATTTGATTTTGGGAGGATGAAATTATCTCCCATTGTTAAAGACAATAAATCCGAAGAGCTTACCCATCAATACTCCAAAAATGTATTTATTGTAATTTAGATGGATGCAAAATTGGATTAAGCAAGTGAAAATAACCTTTAGGATGTAAAGGTGATATATTTGTAATTTTTATTTATTGAAGATGTCATCTACATAAGCCTCCATAATCTTATGTAATATCATGGAAAATGTAGGTCATGGCTATTTGATAGGTCTTTCAAGCATTATTTAGGTCAAAATACATAATGTGATAGTAGAAAGTCCCCTAAGGAGTAATAAATGAAGTCTTATATTGGTCTTCTAGTATGACAAGAATCTGATTATATCCAAAATAACCATCCATTAGCAAAAACATTTCATGGCCAGTAGTAGGTCTACTAACTGGTCAATATTAGGGAGAGGGAAAACATCCTTTGGATAAGCGATATTAAGGTATCAAAATTTAGTACAATGGTGAAATCCCCTTATAGGCTTCATTATAGGGATAACGTTAGATACCCATTAAGGGTAATTGATACTTTGGATAAAATTAATGGATAGGAGGAGCTATAACTCTTCTTTGACTAGGAGTGCAATGCGAGGATGCATATTCTAGAGTTGTTACTTGATAGGCTTAGCATCAATAAATGTAATAATATTATAGATGAAAATAAAAGGATCGATACCAGGCATATCACTATAAGACCAAGCAATTTATTCACTGTGTTCCTTTAGAAATGTAGTAAAATCCTAGTATTCTTGGGGATATAAAGATTTACTAATGTTAACTATGTGCAAAATCTCTAGGGATCCTATGTTAACTGTTGGAAATATTGTCATTGATGTCAGAGGTTTAGCATTATTGGTGATAAAGGCCCCATTGAATTTAATTTTGTTTGTAATAAATATATCTTGGCTAATATGAGTTAATATTTATTTAATATTAACAAATTTATTTTTGGTTGCATATGAAACAAAAGAAGGGCCCATGGAGAAGTCAAAGAGCCATGGGGTAAAGACAAAAGAAGGATGGGATGCATTTTCCCATGAAGCGTCATCTTGGGGAATTCCAAGAGTCACCAAGTGAAGACAAAAGAGTAAGGGCACAATTTCTCATTAAGGGACACTTTAAGGAATATGAAAAGTCACCAAGATGAGGACAAAAGATGGAAGGACGTTTTTGGTCATGAAGGGTCACCACATGAGTTTTCAAAGGCTTGAATATGAAGGGTCATACAAGTTTGGTTCCATTTTCCATAAGGATCGAAGGGTCACAAAGGGGGAAGGCCAAAGGTCATTTGGAAAGCTATAAATAAAGGCTTAAGAAGCCATTTGTAATATGGAAGATAGAGGTTGATTTGATAGTGTAATATCTAGCTTAGAAGAGCAATTGTGAGAGATGAATATGATTTGTATTTGTTATATCTAGCTTAGAAGAGCAAAGGTGAGAGAGAGGAAAGAGATGTTGTATTGATCTATCATTTTTTGAGATAGAAAAATTAAGAGATAAGTGTGTGGTATACACAAAGGGGTTGGTGCTCCTATGGTTTGGTGCTCACAAATTGTTGCTGGGTTGGTGCTCGATAAAGGGGTTGGTGCTCATATGGGTTGGTGCTCACAAATAGTAGCTGGGTTGGTGCTCAACAAAGGGGTGTGGTGTTCTTATTGGTTGGTGCTCATGAATAGTAGATGGTTGGTGCTCGACAAAGGGGTATGGTGCTCCTACAAGCTTGGCTTGTGAATATTGTTTGGGTTTGAGCTCATTCATATACTTGAGATTGTTCTCCATGGTGTTTCCCACATTGGGTTTCCATGTTATATTTGGTGTCTCTCTCTATCTTGTGTGGTTTTTATGGTTTGAGTTTTATTTCATATCTTGAATGTTTGATTAAGTGAAATTTGGTTTAAGGAAAGTTTTATAAGATATATGATATACTGATTCACCCCCCCTCTCAATATATCTTGTGCTTAACAATTGGTATCAGAGCAAGTTCATTCAGAAAGGGTTTAACAGCTTGAAGGTAGATCAAAGAAAAGTGAAAAGCATAAGATGGCCAAGTAGCTAAAGAAGGAGAATCAAGAGTTGAAATCTGTGGTTGAGGATCTTAAGGAAAAGGTGTGTATCTTGGATTCTAAGTTGGCTATATAAGTAAAAGAAAATAATATATTTATTTAGGATCTTAAGAATCAGTTAGAGGTTGCAAATTATATTTTAACATAAAAAGAAGAAGAGTGTAATCAGTTGAAGGATGAGTTAGGTTATTTAAAGGATAATCATGAGAAGCTTATAATCAAGGTTGAGAAAGATCATGAAATATTGGTCCAAGGAAAGAAGGATGCAGGTTTTGAAGGCAAATCAAAGAAGTCAATCAGGCAGCCCAATGCTTTCAAGTTTTCAAATTCTTTTCATGGCCGTTGTTTTGTTTTTCATCATGTTGGTCATAGGGAAAGGGACTGTATGAGGAGAAGCAATCAGTCAAAGGGAGATCTCAGTCACATTCAAGAAAAAGGTATGAGAAATATTGTTTGCTTTTGTTGTCATGAGGTTGGACGTATTGCTAAATTATGTCAAAATAAAGTAAAGAGATATTCAAGGTATGTCAGAGGATAGAGAGCCCCTAGAAAATATGAGAAAAGACAAATTTAGGTTTGTAGACCTAAAACAGTAAAGGTTGATTAGGTTGAGTTTAAGAGTGAGAATGAATTACTTGTTATAGTTGAAAAAAAATTAGATAGGAAGGATTGTGTAGAATCTCTTGTTATATTTGAGCTTGAGCTTTGTCAAGATAAGATAGTTGAAAAAGTTGAGAAAAAGAAAAACATCATAAATGATAAGGTTAGTAAGTCAAAAAGGTTAGACATGCTTAAATGGATTCTAAAATAAAAACACAAGAAGATCAATGAAGAAATAGATGAGATGTGGGAATCTCCTGAGATTTATTTCTAGGACCCTATTGTGTGGGGTTTCTCTTCTAGGCTTCAAGGAGACACTTTTAAGAAAAATTGAAGCATGGTGGATGTTATTGAGTCTTGGCTATGTTGCATGACAAGAAGGTGAGTTGACTGATTAATTTGTATATCTTTTGAGTGAATAGATTTTTGAAGAATTTTTTACACCAGTATTAAGGTTGAGGCTATTAGAATGATTCTTGCATATGCAATGTATAAAAGTTTTAAAGTGTTTCAAATGATTATGGTCACAAGAAATTAGAATGTTGAAAAAGAGTTAATAGTTTTAGAAAGAACAAAAAGGATACTCATGCAAATTTCATCAAGAAGAAGGATTAGAGTTTCAAAGCTCCATTCATCAAGAAGAAGGTTCAGACATGTTCATGGTAGAAGAAACAACTTAAAGATTCTATGTTGGTGCAAACAAATTTGCATGTAAGAAATAAATATTAGCCATGGTTCATTGATAGCGGATGTTTAAGGCATATGATAGGAGATAAAAGTAAAATAAGATCAATGGTGGCATAGTGAAAGTCGAAGATAAAACCATTGCCAGGATAGCCAGAAAAGGTATTTTAAGTTTGGATATTAGTAGAACCAAAGCTAAGAATGTTTTGTAAGCATAATTTATTGAGTGTAAGTCAAATATGTGATCAAGGATACACCTTAAAGTTTCATGTGGAAGGTTGTAGAATAAAATATTCAAATGAGTTGATTTCAGATTCTCAAAGGATAGGCAATGTTTTAATCAAATATCTTCTCAAAGATCAATGAGAGGAGTTGGGAGTAATTTATATTACTTCATACCATTGTTGTTCAGCATCAATTGAGGGGGAGCTAAGTTTTATCTCCAAGTAGGCCCTTTGCCATTGATGTCAAAGGGGGAGAATAACAGGTATAGGTATAGGTGCAGAAAATAGATACATGGAATAGGTATAGGTTGCTACAGTAAGGGGGAGTTGTATGTTTTCAGATAATAGTATGTGCAAGTGACAAGATGTGGCAGTTTCAGGATTGAGGTTGCCATCAATGACAAAGGGGGAGATTGTTGGAAATATTTTCATTGATTTCAAAGGTTTAGTATTATTGTTGATAAAGGCCCCATTGCATTTAATGTTGTTTGTAATAAATATATCTTGGCTAATATGAGTTAATATTTATTTAATATTAACGAATATATTTTTGGTTGCATATGAAACAAAAGAAGGGCCCATGGAGAAGTCAAAGAGCCACAGGGTAAAGACAAAAGAAGGATGGGATGCATTTTCCCATGAAGAGTCATCTTGGAGTATTCCAAGAGTCACCAAGTGAAGACAAAAGAGTAAGGGCACAATTTATCATGAAGGGACACTTTAAGGAATATGAAAAGTCACCAAGATGAGGACAAAAGATGGAAGGACGTTTTTGGTCATGAATGGTCACCACATGACTTTTCAAAGGCTTGAATATGAAGGATCATACAATTTTGGCACCATTTTCCATAAGGATTGAAGGGTCGCAAAGGGGGAAGGCCAAAGGTCATTTGGAAAGCTATAAATAAAGGCTTGAGAAGCCATTTGTAATATGGAAGATAGAGGTTGATTTGATATTGTAATATCTAGCTTAGAAGAGCAATTGTGAGAAATGAATATGATTTGTATTTGTTATATCTAGCTTAGAAGAGCAAAGGTGAGAGAGGGGAAAGAGATGTTGTATTGATCTATCATTTGTTGAGATAGCAACATTGAGAGATAGGTGTGTGGTATACACAAAGGGGTTAGTGCTCCTATGGGTTGGTGCTCATGAATTGTTGCTGGGTTGGTGCGCGACAAAGGGGTTGGTGCTCCTGTGGGTTGGTGCTCGGAAAATGGGTGTGGTGCTCTTGTGGGTTGGTGCTCACAAATAGTAGCTGGGTTGGTGCTCGGGAAAGGGGTATGGTGCTCCTGCAAGCTTGGCTTGCAAATATTGTTTGGGTTTGTGCTCATTCAGATACTTGAGATTGTTTTCTATGGTTTTTCCCACAATGGTTTTCCACATTATATCTGGTGTCTCTCTCTATCTTGTGTGGTGTTTATTGTTTGATTTTTATTGCATATCTTGAATGTTTGATTAAGTGAAAGTTGGTTAAATGAAAGTTTTATAAGATATATGATATACTGATTTACCCCCCCCCCCCCCTCTTAGTATATCCGGTGATTAACATTAACATCAATGGTCCCCTCATTTAATAGACTAGATGTTTTTGATGGAATGGTTTTTCATAGATGGGATTTCCTAGTGCATAGATGAGTTAATATGGACTCATCATATTATCACTAAAGAATAGGGATGGCAGGAGAATACTACCCTATCATATCTAGGTAGGATAGAGGAATGGTTCAAATTTATCCATCATGATGATAGAGGTTATATAGTAATAGAATTGACTATAAATGGTTATAAGGAATGGATACAACATCATCAATCAAGGAATGGGTATTGGATGGTGAATATGGTGTATCTCTTTAAGGATAAGAGGGAGACTAATTTTCATGGAGGATTTAAGATTTTTGCTAAATCCAATGCCATGTTTTTCATGGGGCTTTTTAAACTCCCCTATTGCAACCTCATTCGGGCCCTGTTCATAATGTTCCATGTCAAAACCTTTCTAGGTGCATCACTATAAGTATGTCTCCATGAAATTGGGTTTATCAAGGAATGAAAATTTTGATGTAAATGATTTAGCAGAAATTTTTTTATAAGGGCCTAAAGAAGGTTGGTCAATTCCCCCATAGATTAGATGGGTGCAGAGGAATCATGGGCCAAAGGGAATAATTTCCCCTAAATTTGGATAATAAGATGGATATTTATCAAGGCATCCATATTATTATGGAGTAGGGAGTGTATTTAGTGTCAACAACTAGTAATCTCTTATTGAAAGCTATTAAAATGTTGAATCAATGGACTCCTTACCAAGTCTAGACACAAGGATTATTATGCTAGTGGATGCTTCATTGGATGAGGATGGGGAAGTACTTTGTGATATAATTAGGACCTCATTAGGTTGAAATGTAAGGTTACAAGTTTTGAAGGGTTGGGGGTCAATTGGGACATTGTTGATTTTTCCCTCATATTCAAATTTAATTAACCGATGTAATGTAAAGGGAACATAATACATAGCATGAATCCAAGGATGCCTTAAGAGAATGTTATAATAAAATTATCCTTCAATAATGTAGAATAATTTAGGAACAAACTGAGTGCCTACGTAAATATGAAGTAATACCATTCCTAATGTAGACACAAAAAAAAATCAATAAAGGCTCATAGAATCATAGGTGATTGGGATACCACTATCTCAAGTAGTTGTATTTGTTTAAATGTGTGAGAAGAGATAATGTTTATACTATCACTATTATCTATCATGACTTTTAATTTGAGATTAATCTATCTAGGTAGTGATAAACAATGTAGGATATTGATCATCTAGTTTGGAGGGTGGTATTTTTGAATCATGAAACATTATGGATAAGGGTTTATAAAGTGATGTAATGAAATTTGATAATAGTTGGGATTCATCAAAATTTATTTTTGTGGCCCCTAAGGCTTATAACATGGCTTCACAATGTTGTAGGGAGTTTTGGATAAGTTCATTTCAGGACATCTTGATTGGAAGTTGATGCAACTACTTTAGAATAATTATCTATATGAGTTATAAATCATTATTATTTTATTCATTTCCTAAAATGGATACTTTAAGTTTAGGGGTAGGTATTGTCATACTATTTATGATAAGAGCTAATGCTTTAGTAATAGTTACTTTAGATTTTTCATGATTGTGGGTCTTATGACCCTGGGCTTGGGATCATGTGGCTATATGAACTCCATATATCTAGAATAGAAGGGGATTTATTATGTTCTCATAGTCATCTACATTGAGAGGGGGAGATTGGTGTTGGGATCTATCAAAGTATTTTTCCTCCTTTACATATTTTTATAACACGTTACTTCTTATAGTGGATATAAGTCTAAGGGATGGCCATGATCTGATTATTCTATTCAGAGATCATCTTCATCAAATAGATTTTAGAC
Organism: Torreya grandis; assembly: GCA_037957365.1. Lineage (NCBI taxonomy): Eukaryota > Viridiplantae > Streptophyta > Pinopsida > Cupressales > Taxaceae > Torreya > Torreya grandis. Next base: position 139,195 of record JARHVA010010333.1, on the reverse strand, counting down.
TATGACCTTTAATGTGTTATAATTGTTTATGGCATGCCCTATTATTTGATGGTATGTGCATGTTTTATTTTATCTATGTCGTGATGGTTTGTGAATATGAGGGTTGATAAGATTTTTGGGTGGTAGCATGATGAGGGAAGTCTAGATAAGTTTATTGAGAATCTTATAATAAGATTCATTCAATGGGTCTTGACTCAGTTTTTCCATTCTCTAGGGTGTTAGTCAAGAAGAGGTATGTGACCTTGAATCTTAGTTTCTTGACCTATCTATTTGAATGGTCCCTATTATATGTACTTTGTGTTTATCAAAAGTATTTACACCTAAACCCTATGGGTAATAGGGGTTTAATGAGTTATGGATTGGAATGACCATAATGGGAATATTTCATTATGATGGTACATGTTCTTTAGTGGTGGATTCTATAATGATATCTTTCAGTTTAGCTGAAGGATTGGGTCCTAATATAGATGCTTTTGTCTGATTAGGTAGTAGTGGTGCTTTTCCTTTTTTGCATCTACTCAAGAGTTTTGGGGATATCCTATTTAAGGACTTCAATCCTAATATGAGTATGATGTAATGATCTCCTTTGGGATTTGCGATTTTTGTTTTTGGTATCTACTACTTTTGCCCTGATCTCTCTACAATTTAGTGTCTCCCTAGAAGTGGGGGGAACTAATCTAGAGATAGTTTGAGGTAACATAATAGTTTTGTTAGGAAGTAATATACTATTAGGAATGGGTATACTATACATGGTATTGAAATGGTGCAAGGAATGGACTGAATTTTTTTATAACGTATAAATGGACCTTCTCTTCAATAAAATTTTCTTCTTTTATTTCTCGAGTTCTTTAAATTATGGATTCTTTTAGTGGATCCCAAAAAATGAGATTTGATAAACTAGAGGAAGTTTTTGAGATGTCTTCACTTGGTTTGGATGGTTCAAAAGTGTCTCTGATAAGGAGATTATTGATAGGATCATGAAAATTTTATTTAGGAAAAAGTTGGTCACATATGGTGTCAATTACATGAGTCTAGTGTTTTGATGTGGATCCTAATTTAGCTTACACATAATTTGATGTGGAGGTATGATTAGGGAATGGTTTCTTGAATATATTTATAGATTGGTTTACAAGGGAATTAGGATTGTCTAGTTATAACTCCCCATAATCTATAATATTTTATACCAAGCTCTTGAAATAAAGACATATACTGACATTTGGGCCTACTACATGATGAAAATTATAGAAGTCATTTTCCCTAAACCAACTAAGTTTAGGATGAGACTCATCACAAAGTTTTACATGAGGAAGCTTGATGAGAAAAGACTTTAATATTTTATCTAAAATAGACACATAGGAATCTCCTAAAGGGGAATATTATTTTGGGTGAAATCATGCCCATAGATTTTGAAACTATGCCTATAAGGTGGGGGCCTTAGATTGATTTTTAGTTTGTGGTGGTGCTGACTTTATAACTATAGAATTGGCAAAACCTTTGGTTGTATTGATGTTATTATATATCCTTTTAGATGGCTCAGATTTAAAGTTTTTATTTCATAATTTAACCTTCCCTTCTTATAGGGCTCCAATTTCAAGTTCATGAGCCATTGAAAGGCCTCATTGAAGGTTTTAAAATATTTTATTTATAACATTGATGAGATGTGTTTAGCACACACTCTCATGAATAACTTGATTAAATCAGACTATAGTAGAGAAAAGGTGAGTTGATTGATTAGACTTCTCCATCTAGGCATAAATTCAGTGATAGATTCATCATCAAATTGATGAATGACATAGAGGTTAGTACTAGCAATTTTTTTTCCTATATTGATAGAAAAGTATTCTAAGAATATTTGAGGTAGTTAACCAAATGAAAAGAGGGAATGTTGTAGGATTGAGATATACCAATATATGCTACAACTAACTAATGACATTGGTAATGTCATAAGAAGAAGTGTATCATTGTGCACTATAAGGTATCAAATGTGTCTACAATATGTTATTGTGAATCCTCCTTGTTATGGAACTTTTTAAACTTAGGGAGTTCCCACTATGGGGGATAATTCCTAATAGGAACTATTAGGTTGATAGGATAATTAGAAATATGTTCATAAGTGATCATGTTCTTCTATCCAGAGATAGAGGCTTTTAAATTAGCCATCCTATTCATAAAGATGCTCATGAGACTAGGTTGGGCATTATGTTGAAGGATTCCTCCCAAAATGTTTTGTTATTGGAGTTGGTACATAGTTAGCAATGTGTAAAAATATTGAGATAAACAATAACTGACTGATGTGATTATGATGGGTTGAGAAGCCACCACATACTATGGAGATTGTAAATTAATATACAAAAACCAAATTGATTATGTAGGTGAAATGTACTAGGTAGTCAAGGGTACATACTATTTAGGCAACTAGCTTATAGGGTCCTATTTTAATGGCTACATTTGTGTATTAAAGGGTATAGTAGTTTGAATCAGTGGAAGGGTTGTTGGGATTGATATGACTAGGTTTTGGAGTGATGTAGTAATAGGTTGGGTAGTTATAGGTTGAGGAGTGATAACATTGAGTGTGGGTAGTGGTTGGTGATGGAGCACTAGACATCATAAGAGGTGGGTTGCCTAAGGATTGTGTAGTAATGGTGTTAGAACTAGTTGGAGGAGGATTATTGTGGGAAGATTACATAGTGGTGGTAAATCCTTTACCTTCCTATAAAGGCATGTTTTATGGGTTCTTAGAGAACTATATAGGGGGAGATAACATGATACATATGGCTTGGGAGGTAAGATAATGATTAAGTGTTATGGGATTACTATCTAGTATAGTGGTAAATTCAAGATCACCTTGGGTGTAATACTGAGGGATGCCTTCCCTCATGGACTAAAGGGAAGTAGGGGGCTAGGATAATTCTCCAAAGATGAAGATGAATATTGGGGTTTAGTTTTATTTTTTGACTATTATCACTTCAAAACCATGTAGCAATAAAAATAAAGAATTAAAAAAAAAGAACATAAAAGATTATTTTTGATTATCTCATTTTTCAGTGAGGATGAAAATATGCACACACTAAAGACATTATTTTTTTTTAACTTTTTAACTTTAAATTGTGATAAAACAAAAAGAGAAGGATACCTAGGATCATAAGAAGTAATGATCTAAGGATGGTCTCAAGTTTTGTTTTGGCATTCAAGGATTTTTGTATTTGTATTGATACTTGGACTAGATTTGGGGCCTACCCCCTCTCTTCAAATATAATAGAATAAGGGTGTCAGGGGTACACACATACTATTCTAAACCTTTTATCAAATATTGATGCTTTGCATCTTGCGGGAACCTGATGAGACTCAATCTCTCTAAGTGCATGCCCTAAGAGGTGCACCAAGAAAGGGGTGGATAGACATTTGGTGCTTCATAAGATTTTTGTCCCTTATTTTCACATTATTAACAATCCAAATATCTTTTAAAACCATTCCCTAAGATATTAATGCTCCCTTTCACACTCCTTCAGTCTTTTTCCTCTTTCCATCCCTCTTTTCCTTACCTAGATCCCATTTTTCTTGTTGATTTTACTAGGTTGATTGGGTTGATCCTATACATTATTTAGACTATAATTATTATATAGGGTTGATTGGGCTGACCCTATACTATTTAGGTTATTTTTCACTTGGACTTTTGTTAGCACTTTAGCTAACCTAGCTCAAAACCTAGTAATTTATCTTTCAAAAACATACAGGGCCAATTGGGTCAACCCTGTATAGCCAAAATAATTGGAAGGATTTAAGGTGAGATCCTCATATAAATATAAGATCATTTGATCATTATTTAAATATGAAATAAAGAGTTATTATTCACTCATTTTTCCTTACAATTTGATCTTCCACCATTCTACTTGAGAAGTCTTAGCTTAGGGTTTCTACTTGGAGAATCTAGTTTTGTGGATAAGTCTTAGATGCTTTGGCCATTCTTAGTTATCCTTCCAAACCACAATAACCTCTTGCAAGAATAATTTATCCAAGGGAGAGATTGAGTCTTTATTGGTTCACATTTAGGTAAGTATATTCTAAATTTTTTCTCCTTTCTTTAGTAGATACAAGTAGCATAAATATTGGCTCGAATAATATTATTATTTGTATTCCATGTTTTAGGGCCTTACTAATACTTAGCTTAATTAAAATTATCTTATACAGGTTTTAGTTTATTTACTAACCTCCTTTTTTAGGCCATAAAATTTGGTGTTCATTAGATTAAATTTACTTTCTTGTTATTAGAATAGAGTGAACATTAAATCTAGGACTCTTTTAGGGTTGTTGCATGATTGTGTTAGACTATAGGCTTTGGAACCCTTCTTATCATGGTCTATTGTGACAAGTGATCCCCTAATAAAGTCTATTAGATCACCATATTGGTCATCCCCCCACTTAAAAAATTTATTCCCAATTGGAAGTGTAGGTATTCTCTATCTTCTCTAAGCCAGGATTGATTTATAGACATGATGCATTTTTGATTGCATACATTTTAGTGAACCTAACGTGAATTAACCCTTGCAGTGTTTATTTACCTTATTTCATTTATTTAATTCTTTCATCATTATTTTTATCATATATTTTCAATACTGGACTAATTCTATCAACCTAAATTTTAACATCTATTCACAAGATTTTAGGTATAGGCTACTGGATCTACTCAGTCAACCTAATATAGTTTTCCATATTTTTAAACTTCTAGTTTATAATCCTAGGTTGACCCAATCAACCCTATACATTTTTAAGCATCATATTCAACATATTATGTCAACCTAGTTAAACCTATACATTTCAAGCACTCAATAGTATTTTTATGGAAAGCTTGATCAACCCAGACGAACCAGTTAGAAAAATTTTCAAGCATATATCCATGTTCTTGAATAATAATCTAAATTATTAACATCTCTGATCCACCAAAGTTCCTTTCTATCTCTCCATCTCTTTATTTACATTCTTTCCTTTTATAGTTTGTAGTATTTAAAACATCCATTGCATAATCAAGTGGATCGACCCTACTACCTTAGTTCTATGTTTTGTGTGTTATCTAGATAACTAGGTTGATATTTTCAGACCTTGCTTCCACATTACAAGTTTAACCCTGTCAACCTTGTTATGTATTTTTTGCATATATTGTTGACTATATCAATATTTTACCTTATTTCAAAGTTAGAATTAACCTTATATGCTAGCAATTAGTTCACATTTTCTTTTTTTTATTCATTGCATGCTTAGAATAGATCACATAGTTTAATTAAGTGGTTTTCAATTAATCATTTATTTTTACTATTTTATATTTTATGCACACATGACCAAATCACAAAATCTAAATAAGAATTTTAACATTTATCTACACAAGGGCAACCTACTTGGATTTTATCAACAAGGGGAAAGTTGAATTGATACTATGGTCAAGTATAAAGCATGGTTAATGGTATATTATGTATAATCACCTGACACCCTTATCATTACAATGTGTGAAGTGAGGGGGTAGGCCCCAATACCAAACTTTTATCATTGCCACTACAACCCCTTTCAGCCCAAACTACCTGAAAACATCCATAGATTTCCATTCTACTTCCTTGCTTACAACCAACTTCCCATCAAATTTAAAATAATATCTTAATAATCTAATAAGCATTTAGGTTGACCAATTAGTTAGATATTTACTTTCCAAGTTGATTTCTTGTTCTTTGCTCAATTGCATTTTGTATTGTAAAAACTTGTATTAGCGTTTGTTGGTGCAAGGTTTTGTGTTATGTGCTTTAATTGGATTGGCCAGGGTTAATCTAATTAACTATTTGTTTCCTTTTAGTTATTTATTTTCTAAATTACTTAAAAAATTTATATTGTTTCATTTCACAACCTATTATATGAGGCTTCTTAAATTTCCTTATCTATTGTACTAGGTTGACCCAATTGACCCTATACCATTTTCTAGCCTATGTTCACTATACTAGATTGACCTAGTTGACCTTATATGATTTTCAGGCCTTATTTTCTATGCTACATCAGCCTATTCAACCCTATACTACTTTCTCCCTTCCCTATTTATCAATATAGTTATCTATTTACCATTTTTTGCATTCTATTCATCTCTCTTCAGTCATAATGAAGTATGCTATCAGAATCTTCTTAGATACCTTGAATCTATTTAGATACTATATGGGATGATCATTTCTCCCTCTCTTCTCCTCACAATATCACCATCAATCTTGGGGCACCACTTCTCATCCTTCATCCATTACTTGAAATATGGTGCAAATAACACCTCAAGATGAAATTTATTGATCTAATCATATCCTTCCTTATCAAGAAACTTTTCATCTTAAAAATTTTAAAAATAATGTGGGAGCAATTTATACAAGTTTACTTTATAATCCCAATAATAATCCTTCTTCTAATAATCCTCCCCTTAAAACTAATTTGGGGATTACTCCTACCTACACCAACCCACCTCCTGATACCACTCAACTTTTATCCCAAGTTATCCAATAAATTAAAATAATGCAAAATTCTAATACCAACAAAATGATGCAACTTTAACATCTAATTAATGCATCTAATCAACTTCTAACTATGCATCCTAAAGCTAATACCAATTACATTCCTCCACATCTATGGGATGCCTTAGGTATTATTATTCCTCAACCCATGATTAATAACAAGATACTTAAAACCATTCAAAATGAGACTTTATCCCAATTTAGTGTATCCACTAATATTGGTAACATATCTCTAACTGTCAAGTATGATGGGACTAAAGAACCTACCTCATTTCTTAAAGCCTTTAGCAACCTTTACAAGGAGTGGATCAAAACTAATACCTTCACCACTACTAAAATCTTAGTGAAAACCTTCACTGGTGATGTATTAGAATGTTATAATCAATTTCCCCAACATTATATTTGGAAACTTGAAGATTTTGTTAATCCTTTGGTTAAATATTTTCAACACAATGATCTTACTAAAAATTTCCTTAGCCACTTCATCAATGCCAATAAATCTCCTAATGAATTATCTCAAGACTTTATCAAAATATGGAAAATTTTATCTCATAAATCTAACCATAATAGGACTAATGACAACTTATTCAAACTCTTTATTAATGCTTTGACTCCCATTCTCCAAGATAAGGTTCAAAACTTTCTCCCCAAACACTTAATGAAGCTCTTAGTCAAGATAAATGTCAAGACTTTCTTGTGAAGAAATTATAACCTAATCCTAAAATTATTAAAGGATCTTTATAAACATCTAATTATATCACTATTAATACTCCACAAAACAAATTAGGGTTTTCCAAAAATGATGTTCCTTGACCTTCTCATATACCTCTTTCAGTTCAGCAAATGAAACAATATTTACCTCCCTCAAAACCTTTCATCTATCCCAATTCTCTTCATAAGTGGTATGATCTAAATATATTTTGTTCATTCCATGAAAACATTGGGAATTATCATGAATATTTTAGAGGTATCAATAAATTTTCTATCTCTTATATGCTTGCCGATTCATTCAATCATGAATCTATGATCAATCTTAGTCATCAAGAATGCACAGTTGCTTTTCAAAAATGACAAACTTATAAAGCTTCTACCTCAAATAACCAAAAATATTCTTCAAATAATCAATCAAATGACAAGGATGTTTTTTCCATTGATGTTTATTATGCCAATATTTTAATAATTCTCAATATGTTAACATTGTCAAGGTCAGTTACCATAAAAAACTAGCTCACAAATATCCTGTTACCAAACCTAAGAATCCATCTTTGGAAGAACAACTTCATAAAGATACTACCACTGCTAATGCTACTTTGGAAGCCCAAAAGGAACCATCTCCTCCTTCTGATCCTCCAACTATATCTATTCCTCCAAAAACTAATTTACCTCTTAGAACATATGTTGGTTCTTCTAAGTCTCATTGGAACTTTCTTGAAGAACTCAACTCTATACCTTGTAAGATTATACTTATGAAGTTGGTTCATACTTCTCCCTATCATCATAATTTCCTTCTACAACAACTCAAATAAATTGATGATTTATCCTCCTTATATGAAGAATCACCTTCTATTTTATCTCAACCTACAAATGTAAATACCATTTAAACTATGTGTCCTTCTTCCAAGCCTTTTATTGAATTCCTTGAAGAGGACATGATCAATGATGAAATTATTTTTTGTGCCAATGATCCACCACTTTTCATCAATGTATCCATTAATACCAATCTTATTTAAAAATTTATAGTTGCTGAAGGTTTTAGTATTAATGTGACATCTTTATAGCTCATCCAACAACTCAATTATAACAAGGATCATCTCAAGAAAACATATCTTAATTGCCTTGGTTTTGATAAGACAAATCAAAAGCCACTTGTTTCTATTTGGTTTACATTAACCAATAGAACTAATACTATTCAAACCAAGCTTGTGGTCCTTGACCTCCCTTTATCTTATAACATACTCCTTGGTTGTCCATGGACTCATTGAATAAGGGACATTGCTTCTTATGGTCATCAATGTATTAAATTATTACATAATGTTAAATGGTATAAACATTAAATTGATCCCAACCCATGGATTATTTATATTTCCAATCCTAAATCACAATATCATATTACTATAATTATTAAAATCAATAGTGCTCCTTTATCTGAGTTCATCAACATGAACCCTGATTTACAAGTTACTCTTGTGGATTCTGATGACGTTGAACCCAATCTTTTTCAAAATAATTACAATATTACCAAATTACCTCCCTACATTTTACAATGGCTTCCTTCTTCTCTATTACCCAAGGATCATATTATTCCTCTTATTGCTGAGATTACCAATTTTCCCACTCCATGCAATGATCAAGACCTTATTTACCTTAAAATGCCTTTAATTGCAATGATTTCAGAGTGGACAAATTATTTCAAGATCCTCTCATCATGTCTCTTCACACATTCAATAATATCATTATTTCACCTTCTATAACTCCCCTGATTCTCAAGCATGTATAATTTCTCCAACATACGATGATAATTATATAATGGCCCAAGCTCAATCTAGAGACATGGATGCCCATTATTATGAAAAAATCTTATCCCAAATTCATGCTTTTAATCAAGATGTTCATACCATTTTTTTGGGTCATAACTTATATTTTGAGGGTCATGTGCCTCCTGCCAATCATCTTTTTATCAATACTCCTTGGATGGTAGAGAAAATTATACCTTTCAAACCTATAAAAATTCTACATCTCCTTTACCACCTATGAATCCAATCATTGTATCTGATCCTTCTCCCATTAATGAATCCACTGATATTCTAACCATTTTTTATCCATCTACTTCTTATACCCCTAAAATTACATTAGATTCCAAGGCAACTGATGTTGTCAATTACATTCTAAGTATGATCACCATGGGAATCAAATTATAGATCTTGAAGTAGATGTCAAATATTGTGGTCCTCTTCCTACCTTTCCTAGTGATGAAGCTATCCTTGAGTTATTGTATGCCTAATAACCTCAACTTTATCGGTAACATCATAAACATGGAAATTTTATGACTAAAACTCTTTGCTATAAAAACTTCATTTCTAGCATTGACCCTAAAAAAAATATAATTTATGCCTTACTCAATGCACCATACCACTTTCAAAATGGCAATGCCATGATTATTGAAGAAAAACCTCACATCAAATATGGTACTCCATCTTATCCTCAACCAATTACTGTCCCTTGCTAGCTCTCACCTACTGAACATGATAATTTTAGCTTATTCTTTAATAAATATCATGAGGCTTTTTCTTGGTCCTATAAAGACATGCCTGGCATTGACCCTAGCATTATGGTGCATAAAATAATTAGTTATATTTATGCCAATCATGTTCATCCAAAATTTAAAAAATATCCCCCTAAAGTTTCCACTTTATATCATAAGGAAATCTTCAAATTACTTGATGCTAAATTTATTAAACCAGTGGATTATTATGAATGGCTCTCCAACATTGTTCCTATTTGGAAGAAAGTCACTATGGTCATTCACATTTGTATTGATTTTATTAATTTTAATCTTGTTTATCCTAAGGAGAACTTACCTTTACCTTCAATAGATGCCATTGTTGATTTTATGACTGCTTATGAATTGTTATTTATTATGGATGGCTTCTTAGGATACAATGAAATTCATATTGCCGCTAAGGACCAACATAAGGCAACTTTCACCATAAAATGGGGCACTTATTGATATGTCAAAATGAACTTCAGTATTAATAATGTCGAAGCCACTTACTAATGAGTGATGACTCACATCTTTCATGATCTCATTCACAAAATTGTTGAAACCTATGTGGATGATCTTATTTATAAATATAAACATCGCAAGAATCATATTTCTGATCTCTCTATCATATTTTACCATCTCCTTAAATATAAAGTTATACTTAATCCTTACAAATGTGTCTTTGTAGTCACATTTGGAAAATTGTTAGGATTCTTAGTCTTTCTCTATGGCATTGATATTGACCTTGCCAAAATAAGTGTTATGATCAACATGCCCATTCCACATTTTATTCCTAACATTTGTACCTATTTATGTAAACTTGAGGTAATTAGATGATTTGTTTATAAATGGCATGTATAATTCACTTTAAAATAAAGGTACTACTTTAGAATGGATGGATCCATGTCAAAAATCCTTTGATAATATGAAAGAGTCATTGCTTCATCCACCTACACTTCATTCTCCATTCAATGAGAAAATTTTGATTCTATATACTTCTTCCACACCTAATTCATTTGGGGTAATGCTTTCCCAACAAGATGATACGGGAAAAGAGTATGTTATATACTACATTAACCGAGGCCTCATTGATTACCTCACCATTTATTTCATAGATGAAAAACTTCACCACTATATGCTTTACCAAACTACTTATGTCATTGTTCATTCTGATCCCCTTCATCATTTATTCTCCAAATCATTTATTCCTAGAGATATAATTGGTAAATTGATAATCCTACTTACTAAATTTTATCTTCGCATCATCACTCAAAAAGTTTTCAAAGAGCAAATCATAGCTAATCAACTTATCACAACTCTCATACTAGCCACTTCTTTTCTTCAAGATAATCTTTTAGATGATAATATCCTTTAAATCAAAGGTATTAATCAAGTTATTTCTCTCAAAGATTATTTTCATAGCTTTATAATCAACCTTGAAGCCAATAATATTGATGACTTGACTACTCCCTCTGGTACTACTAAACCAAAATTAGTTATTGTTCCTAAAATTAATGTCAACTTGTATGAGAATACTTGGACCCTTCACTTTGATGGTGCTAAGTGCCTTCAAGGAGTTGGATTAAGTTGCATTCTCACAAGTCCTCTTGTAAAAATCATACCTTTAGCTTTTTGATTGACCTTTGGTGTCACCAACAATATGGCTGAGTATGAAGCTCTCATTTTAGGCATCAGAGTTGCTCTTGACTTAGATATTCAATACATTCATGCTTTAGGTGATTCTTAGCTTATTTTACATCAAATAAATGGTGATTATAAATGTAAAAGTGAGAACCTCATCAAATATCATCAAATATAAACCATTCATACTAAGGATTTCATCTCTTTCACTATTGAATCTATTCCTACAAATCAAAATTCTATTGTTGGTTCTCTTACCTCTTCAACATCTCTCTTTCATCAACACCAATTCTTTTTTATCCTACTTTTATTATACAAATAATAAAATCTCCATTTTCTACTCAACCACTAGATTTTTTTTATCTGTCATATTAAGGTTGTTACCGTACACCAAAGCCCATGGTACGAAGACATCATTCAATTTTTAGAACACCAAACTTATCCTCATAAATTAGACTCTCATGAAAAGACATGTATTCATAAAAAAGCTTTCAAGTATGGATTTTGACACAACATCCTTTAATATCAAAATGTTAAAGGTACCTTACTCCATTTTGCTATGTAAGATGAGGTCCCTCCTCTTCTTGAACAAGCACATGGAGGCATTTACAGTGGCCACTATAACATACATGTTATAGCCTACAAATTCCTACATATAGGTTAATTTTGGCCTAATCTTAAACAATATGTAATTGAATATGCTAAAAGTGTAATCCTTATCAACTTCATGATGATCTTATTCACCTCTAGCCGAACTTGAAACTATTGAATTTCCTTGGCCACTTTCCATATGGGGATTCAATCTCATTGGAAAGCTACCTTGATCCCAAGATGGGCATGTTTTTATCATCATTACTACTTTTGTGTTCCCCATACCATTATTTCAGACAATGGTGGTAATTTCAAAAACAAACATGTTAAATAACTTTGTAACAAATTCAAGATCAATCACAAATTTTCCATGCTTTATCATCCAAAATGCAATGGTCAAGTTGAGACAACTAATAAAATTCTCAAAAAAATCATCCAAAAGATAATTCATGAAACCTGAATGGATTGGCATCTTCATATTTACCCTACACTTTGGGTCTATTAGATTAGCATATGTACTACCATTGGGGCAACTCCACTCTCTCTAGTTTATGGTTCTAAGTTATTTCTTCCTTTAGAATTTAAGCTTCCCTCTCTTCATATTATCTTCAAGATATTATTCCTGATGAAGAATTACATGAAGCTCATCTTCATACCCTTGATCTACTTGATGAATCTCATCTTTCTACCTTATATCATAACTACCAATACAAGTCTTACATTGTCAGACAACATAAAAAACATAGTAAAGTCCACACATTTAATGTTGGTGATCTAGTCCTTTAATTAGACTATACTCAAGATAAAAATGTAAATACACCCAAAAATTATGGGGCCCATATTTATTCAAACATATTTTTGGTCGAAGCACCTACTACCTTCAAACTAATGAAGTCCATGTTTTCAAATATTCCACCAATGCATAGTTCCTCAAAAATTATTTTGCCTAAACATTTCCTTATTTTCATGTTTTATATATACATATATCTAACACCTTTTTAAGGTTACTTACATGGGTCTCTCCCTATATATAAAGTTCATTCCTTTCACAAACATTTATTCCTCCCTTTTGGTCTTTTGGTTTTTTGATGTACCATAGTCTTCTTTATCTTCATGCATTTTCTTTTTTTTACAACCCTTAGGTATTTCTTTTGTGAGTTTCTTCATAAGACCATGAATAAGACCCAACATTACTCACAAAACTACCATATTTTTTATTTCATCACTTTATCTTTCACTTACTTGTTGACACCCCTTAGTTTTGTCTTTTATGAAGCTGCAGTGTAAGACCATGGATATGACCCAAACCTCCTTATAAAATTACCATTTTTTCATATTTTTACATCCTTTTTCTCAAACTTTAGATTTTTCTTATTTTTTTAGATGCAATTTACACAACAATATATGTTAGCATGTTTTTATCCATTTCCATCATTATTATGATAAGGAATAACACTAAACTATCATTGTAGCCCTTTTTGCCCTTTGTTACATTTTTTTCAATTTGAAGTAATTATAATTTTTATATGTGTCACTCCTCTTGATTTCCCCTTTATTTCACTCCACATTGGATAAAACAAGGGTGAAGTTAAGATAACACTTTAATTTTACTAGATTTATGAGACTTTTAGACCCCATGTTATTTGAAGGTCTCTCTCTTAGTATCCTTGTCCCAAGTATTCAAATAAAAGTCATCTTTAGCACCCATGTTTGGTTTTCCAAATATGAATGGATGATGCATAAAAAAATACATCAATAAATTTAAAATCCAAATCATTTGAATCAAAAGGCAATTATATCTAATAGGAAACATACAAATCTTAAAAGTTAGCATCACACCAAAATACATGATTGAAAGCACATATCCTATCTCCTATTGAATCTAAAACTCCATAGTTGGCTTCACATAGATCCAAGGTCATTTGGGGTGTAGTAGGATAGTATATTAGAATAGGGGAATTCAAAAAACTCTATGGTGTTACCTAATTTCTCATGTAAGTACCAAATCTTTGTAGTAGACTGACAGCTTTGTAAGGGGTCTTGAAGAATGGGGATCATATTATGAGAAGGTAGGTTAATTTTAATTTTCATTCATATTAAATTCATGGGATGATAAATATACTTCATTTATTTAACTAAGACTTGTGTAGCTAAGATAAGTTATTCATAGTCCTTAAGTTCGACAATCCTCTTGCTTTGATAAACCTAATTTGAGAGTATTGAATTCGATAAAGAGTTTCTCTACCTTGGTTTTTCATTCATTATCCCCTGCACCCATTTCATTTCCCCCCTTGATAAACAAATCATGATTCTAAATCTATTTTCCCTCTTCTTTAAATTATTTCTTATTCATCTCTTTAAAACATGTTAGCATTACTTTGTTCCAATCTTATCTATCCTTAGAGTAAAACAACATGTTTGAGAAACTATGGATTACTTATTTATTTATACCATATATTTATATTTATAGACTTGTCTTACTTTCATTTTTACCATTTATCATTTCTTTTAATATCCTACTATTATGGACACATGAGTTCACCCTTTCTATTATTGAGTGAGGTTGACTCGTTACTTCTAACTTGTCAATGTTGTTTTCCATTTTTTGCTTCCTTTTTCCATCATTGATTGAGGTAAGGATTGTTACTAATCACTCATCAATGTTGTTTTACCATTTTTTTCTTCCTTTTACCATTTATTTGTTTTGATTATCATGTTTAACATGTATCCTTTGTTTGACTTGGTGAGTTTGACTGTCTTACTTAAGGATAACTTATTTGAGTTTTTTGATCTTTAGTAGCCTTGGCTTTTTAATTACCTAATTTAATCTTGTTTTTGACTTTGTCATTTGGTATAACATAGCACATATCACCCCATATTTACAAATTTATAAATTATGTCCTATCTTTATAGCACCATCTATCTTTCCTTTTCTTTCATTTATTTGTTTTGCTCTTTAGTTTTATATTCTTGGGTTTGTTGAAAGCAGTCTCTATGCCCTACATAATCAAAATTAACAACATAAAAAAACCATCCATAAAGAAAGGTAATTCAAGGTACGCATTATAGTTAATTACTTTTGGGCCATTTACATTCAACTATTTTTGCTTTAAAATACTACATCTTTTTTTAACACCAACATTATGTGTTACTATGTTCTTTCTCGAAGTACCATCCCATGTTGCACCTTCATGACACATGAAAAATTTTAAGTGGGAAATATGTATACACATAATATTTTCAATATTTTATCAAATATTGATGTTTTACATCTTGTAGGAACCCATCAAGACTCAATCTCTTTGAATGCACACCCTAAGAGGTGCACTGGGAAAGGGGTGGGAAGAGTTTTAGTGCTTCATAGTATATTTGTTCCTTATTACCACATTATTACCAATAAAACTATCTCTTAAAACCATTCCCTACTATATTACTCCTCCCTATCACACTCCAATTTTTTTTCCTCTTTCTATCCCTTTTTTCTCACCTTGATCCTATTTTACCAGTTGATTATACTAGGTTGACTAGGTTGACCCAATATAATTTTCAGCCTCTGATTACTATACAGGGTCAACTATGTCAACCCTATACTATTTAGTGTATTTGTCACTTAGAGTTTTATTATCCCTTTGGCTGACCTATCTTGGGACCTAGTAATTTATCTCTCAAAAACATGGAAGGTTGACTGGGTTGACCCTATACAACTGACATATTCAAAAGTATTTAGGGTGAGATATGCCTATAAATATAAGATCATTTCATAATTATTTAAATATTCAATAAATATTTAGTATTCACTCATGCTTATTTATGATCTACTCTTCCACCATTCTACTTGAGGAGTCTTAACTTAGGGTTTCTACTTAGAGAATCTAGTATTTTGGATAAGTCTTGGATGCTTTAGCCTTTCTTAGTTATCCTTAAAAACCATAAAAACCTTTTTCAAATCCCATTTAGCCAAGGTAGGGATTGAGTCTTGATGGGTTCACATTTAGGTAAGTATATTCTAACATTGTTCTCCTCTCTCTAGTAGATGGAAGTAACATAAGTATTCGCTCAAATAATATTATTCCTCATATTCCATGTATTGAGGTCTTACTCATACTTAGTTTAATTGAGATTAGCTTATACATTTTTTGATTGCTTTACTAACCCCCTTTATTTTAACATAATCTTTTATGTGTGTTAGATTAGATTTACTTTCTTGTTATTAGAATAGAGTGAACATTAAACCTAGGACTCTTTTAGGGTTGTTGCATGATTGTGTTAGATAATAAGATTTGGAAACCTTCTTAGCATGGTCTATTGGGAGAAGTGATCCCCTAATCAGGTCTAATAGATCCCCATATTGGTCATGCCCCGACTTAACAAATGTACTTTGGATTAGAAGTGTAGGTATGCTCTATCTTCTCTAAGACAATATTGATTTATATACATGATGCATTTTTTATTTCATACATTAGGTGCTTAGCTAAGAATGGATTAGTATGGAAGGCTAGGAAGGCTAACCTGCACATATGTAAATACTTGACAATAATAGATTAATAAAATATATATGTGGGTTGCCTAATCCAAGATCAATTCCAAGAAGTGGTACACGTCCTTAGAAGGATGTGAGTCCACTATTTTTTCAAGTAAGAGAATAAAAATCTTATGAAATTATAAGGAATAAATTATATGATAATAAATTTTGATTAATTTTTAGTCTTCAAATAAGCTATCAATATAAATGAAATATTCCTCCAAATAAATGGAAGAAAAATATACATCATCTTAGATAACAACTAATTTTAATTCAATGGCTTCATGAAAGGGTGAATAAATGATTATGTAGAGAGATATCTCAAAGGATATGTCACTCTAATCAAAAAATAAAGGTTGGGAAACTATAGGGAGATTAATGATATTGGTTACATTATGAACTAAACTAGGTAGAGTCATATACAAGAAAAATGCCATGTTTAAATAAAAATAATAATAAAAGGATTATAAATAGAGGCTAATGATTAAGGTCTTAGAATCTATGAGTTAAACACTATAGATTGATTTCAATCCTGATAGGATTGGTTCTAATTGATAGAATCAGTGTCGATTCAGAATGAATTGAAGTTGATTCTCTCTATGACTAAGTTTTATAAAACAAAAATTAGATGAGATAGATTTGTTAATATAGGTTGTTAAGTAGATATAGAGAGATGATCATAGTTTTTTTAATGATTAAATAAATGGATAAACAAAATACTAATTAAAATAGAATGATAAAATGGAATATAACTTACCTTTGATTGACTTCTGATAAAAATGAAATTATTCCATAGGTACAGGTAGTTGCTCAAGTTTCACAAATGATATGAATAAACACAATGAAAATCTAGCAAAGTGTCATTAATAACATCACAAATTCTCCAAAAATTATATCATCAATTCGAGGCTCTATGTTTTCTTATCTAGAATGCAAAGGTAGGCTGAGTATTTATAGATCGATGTTGATCTATAAAATTGGTTTTAATCATGGGTTAATCATCAATTATTCACCCAAAATAGTGCCTTTATGTTAAATCACATGTGATAATAGCTTATAGATAGGTGGAGTTATTGGTAATGACTCCACATGGGGGTAAAGTGGTTAGGGGGTAGATTCATAGGTTATAAATGGATTTAGGAGGTTGGGAGGGGAAAAAGATAAAAGTAAAGGCTATTTACTGAGTTAATAAATAGAAAATAATCTAAAGCTTAAGATAGGGTTTATTTTAGGAGATTTAAATAAATAAAACCTAAGAAAAATTATTAATCATCCCTAAGGTATGAAAATATAGTTGTACACTCAACTCAAGGTTCTTCAATCATAAGTGTTTTACATGGAATCATATTTCTATGAATTTCCAAAGGTGGGTGAATAGCAGGTCTAATCTTAGAACTAATAATATCTCTTCACACTTTAAAAAACACATAAAAAATATTTATACTTCATGAGACCTAATAGAAGATGTATTACTCACACAATGCATAGAAAAGAAAAATGGAAGCAAGGAGAATTAATTATCACTTGTCATCTAAATGGACTACTTGAAATACTTAGGTAAGAATTTCAAATACTAATTCATCATGAGAAAAATTTAATCAAAGTCAAAATAATATGTCAAACCAATAAGGCTTCACCATACCGATTATGGATAGTTTACAATGCTAAATTGGCTTCAACATATAGAGCAATATGAGAATATAGAGAAAGATTGATGTTGAAGAGTCACAATGCCAAGTGTCAAGTCTTGAAAACTAGTTATAATGAAAGAAGAAGAATTATAAAATAGGTCATGAAGTTATTTTGGATAAGTGTCTCTCTAAAACATGACATCTTCCTTAAGTTAGCATAAGGATACTTCATTATCCTTCTTGAAATTATTTTATTGATGACGAGTCCACCTAGCTATTTTGAACTAATATGAAAGTCATTTACACATGTACATTTATTTTATAAGGTGAAAACATAATTGGTGTATCTCAATTTTTACCCCTCTAATTGATGATATTCTCTTTACCACTTATTTTTCACTTTCTTATAGCTACTCACTAGCATTATAGGGCTAAACTCTCACACTTGTCACTAGGGTGACCTATAGATGTTTAAGAGAGTTTGTAGTATATATGTGAGACACATCATCAGAACCTCTTTGTCTTATATTCTATCATATAGGCTTCAAGAAAACTCAAAATCACACTATTCACATCAACTTAACAGTCGCCTTGTTTCTCATTAGTTTATCCAAGGCTCCATGCAATGATTTGCTTAGAATAGGAGTGTCCATGTATGAATGAGGTGAGAATGGGTTTTTAGAAGTTATAATACATTCATACACACCTTCCACCATGACTTTCATTCATCTATTCCTTTTTGCACCTTCAAATCACCTCAAAACTTTTAAAAAATGTATAATTTGAACTATCCATACAAGTGATGGTGTAGAAAAATTGAGTGGTGGGGAGCCTAAGGGAGTTTCAAGTAGGTCCAAACCACTTTTAGACACATCTCTCTTCATATATTTATCATCAAAGTCTTATGATGGTTTTAGGAAGGTTTTAGGTTATTTAGGTTCTTAACAATGATTCATAAAGGTTAAGACCTTAACCTTCAAACTGTCAGGATCCTCCTTAGAGTACAATTGATTACCTTTGTATAAGCAAATAAACACAAAAATTAGACTAGAAGTAGTAAGTAACTAGAAATTTAAAAAAATAAAGAATAGGAGATACGAGAAATAATATAATCTGTATTAAACTCTTTTAGAAAGAAATACAATGAAGAAATATCTTCTTCCCACACCTCTTGGGTGTACAATAATTCTCCCTCAAGATTTCTCTCCCTCAATCAATTACAACCAACTCAACACTGAGTTGTTCCCTCCAGTAGATCTCCTTGATCTTGTACACCCTGCAGATCAACTGACCTTGCTTACATGTGACAATCAACCCAATTGTTGTTGCCTACTTACTCAATTACAATACGGCCCCATGGGTCTCTTAAATAGATCCCAAACCAAACAATAATTAGAAATGTAGACTCTAGACTAAAATTAGTCTTTACATGCAAACTAACTATTCGTCTAAAATTAGAACAACAATTCTAGAAACACACAAGTGACCGATGTCGGTCACTGTCGATCTAAAGATGAACGATGTCAGTTGATCCCTAACTGACATTGGTTGGTTCTGGCTGATGTCTACCAATGTCGATGACTGTCTAAACTGATGTTGGTTACTGGTTAACCCAACAACCTCCACATTTGCATACTTATAAAGCTTTTAGCTCCACAACTTAACAATCTCCCACTTGGAGATAAATAGTTGCACCTGTACTTGTACTTGTACAGCAACATCCTCTAATCTATTTTTGGCTTGTATCTCCATCTTCAAGTTCAATCTTGAAGACCAACAAAATTTGAATGAAGATTCAACTTCTCCTTTGTTATCGGCTTTGTTAACATATCAACAGGGTTCTTATCTATATGGATCTTTTCCATCTTCAACTATCCATCCTCTAATACATGTCTAATGAAGTGGTACCTAAGCTGTATATGTTTGGTTCTTGAATGAAAGGCTGAATCCTTTGTCAAATGAATTTCACTTTGACTATCACTATATAATTTGCAACTCTCTTGCTCCTTTCCCAACTCTTCCATGAACTAAGTCATCCATATCATTTTTTTGCTAGCCTCTATGACTGAAATGTATTCTACCTCTATAGTAGATATGGCAATAACCTTATAAAACTTTGAAATCTAGCTAACCGCCATTCCACCAATGTGAACACATATCCTATGGTGCTTCTCCTGCCATCCAAGTCACCTACCATATCCGAATCTACATACCCATGTAGAGAAGTGTTTGACCCTGCATAGCATAAATACCTGCTGCTAATCCCTCTCAGATATCTGAGAATCCACTGAACTAGTTTCCAGTGTTCCTTTCTTGGATTGGTCATAAACTTGCTAACAACTCCCACTGCTTGGGTAATATCAGGTCTAGTACATACCATGTACTCAACCTCATCATGTGATTTAGGACACTATTATTTGCTCAACTTGAACTGTCCAACTATAGGTGTGCTTACTATTTTTGCATCCTGCATATTAAACCTCTCCAGTACCTTATTCACATAATCCTCTTGAGACAAAATCAACCTGTGATTTTTCCTGTCTCTAGAAATACTCATGCCAAATATTTTTGCTCCTAAATACTTCATGGCAAATGTCTGAGCTAATTTTACCTTTAGCTCAGTAATTCCCTACATGTGTGACCCTACAACAAGCATATACACTACATACAGTAACAGGATAATGTAGCTACTACTATCCAACCTAGTAAAATAAACACAATGGTCACATTGACATTGACTAAAGCCATGCTCTATCATAAACCTATCAAACCTCAAATACCACTATCTTGGAGCTTGCTCAAAACCATATAACCTGGCCTTATGTCTCACTTGTCCATTCTCTCCTTTCTTTAACCTATGAATCCATTCATTTTTTAATGCTTTCTTTCTGGCTGGCAACTCTACCGAATCCCACGTTTGGTTCTCTTCTAAGGAATCAATTTACTCATTCATGCCATGCTCCCACTATTTCCTAGATTCTACCTACATTGCCTCTTCAAAACTTCCTGGTTCTCAACCATTAGTGAGCAACAAGTAGTATAAAGAAGGGGAATAATGAATTTGAGGCTTACTTACCCTTTTGGACCTCCTCATGGGCATTTGAGACTCATTGCCAGCTTGTTGTCCACCCAAATTTCATTCTAATAGTGACCGATCCTGATCATCTCTCAGTCTACACCCGATCGATGTCAGTTCCTCCTAACTGACCTGACTGACGTTAGTTCTCACCTAACTGATGTCAATTTCCATCTGTCTGACATCACTGACTTTGGTCTCCACTAGACCGACATCGATTCCTGCCTGATCAACGTCGGTCTCTTCTTGACCGACGTCGATGTCTTTGTTTTCTTGTGAGTGATGATTTTTATCTGTGAGCTCATTTTGGATCATAACCTTGTCTAAATCAACATTTCCCTACTCAGAATTATTCAGCCTCTTGCGCTGATCATTGTCCATCACCTTCTCATTGAAAACCAAGGCTTTCCAATTCTTAAAAGTGTCAAAAACATCAAATTTCCTCTTTATTCAATAAACCCATACCTTTCTTGTAGCATAACACTGTGATCCTCCAATAGAAGCTACCTGAGCTGGTCCCCACACGTCTGCATGAACAAGCTCCAACTTGTGCTTCTTCTTTGTTGACCCAATTTTGAGAAGCCTCACTTTCTTCTATTTCCCAAAAATACAATGCTTACAAAAATCTTGATCTATGCTTTTCAAATCTGAAAGCTTACCTTTTGACTTAAGAACATCCATTCCCTTCTCACTCATGTGATCAAACCTACTAAGCCACAACTTTGCATCCACATCTGAAGTACATAAAACAGAAGGAGAATCAGTAATACAAGTAGATAGATAAAGTGTACCTACTTTCTTAACTCTTGCTAATACAAGTGCACCCTTGGAAACTTTCCAAGATTCCACTATGAGTTACTGTGCAACCCTCATCACCCAACTTTCCTACAAAAATTAGACTCCTCTTCAGGATGAGAACATGCATGACATCCTTCAACACCCATATGTTGCCAGTCTGGAATTTCAGCTGCACTTTCCCTTTGCCAACAATTTGACAAGGCTTACCATCCCCTAAATAAACTTTTCCAAAGTCTCTATGGACATAATCATGGAAAAATTCTCTATTTGGGGTTGCATGGAAAGAGGCACCAGAATTTAAAACCCAAGATTCTACTTTATCCAAGGAACATACAAGAGCATCCTATGCAACAATACCTGCATCTTTTGCTTCTTTATTTCCTTCATGCTAATGTTCTACCAACCAACAATCTCTCTTTACATGCCCTTTCTTTCCATAATTCTAGTAGGTTATACCTCCATTTCTGGATTTTGATCTACTACCTATCTTTGACCTTGATTTCCCTTGCTTGCTCTTCTCTTTTTGCTTTTCCCTTCTTTCAACACTTAAAGCATTACCTGATGTTTCCCCTGTGCTTTTCCTATGAATTTATTCATTCAAGATTACACTAAAAACACCATCAACTTTCAAGATATTTGAAGCAAATGCAGTATTACTAACTGCCATTACCAAACTATCCCAACTTTTAGGTAAAGAGCATAAGATTAAGAGAGCATTAGTTTCATCATCAAAAATTGTTTTGACTGAATTTTACTGATTTACTAATCCATGGAAATCACTAAGATGACTATATACCGATCCACCTTCCTGGATTTACAAATTAAATAATTGTTTCATAAGAAATACCTTATTCAAAGCTGAGGGTTTTTCATATAAATTTTCCAAAGTATCCATTAACTCTACCGTTGTCTTTGCCTGTGATAAGTTGGAAATCACAAAAGCTGCCAGGCTCAACCTTATAGATCCAAGAGCCTTTTGATCAAGAACATTCCATTCTTCATCTTTCATATCTGTGGGCTTCATTGAAACCCCACCCAATGGTAAGTATAGATCTTTTTGATACGAATAATCTTCTATCTGCATCCTCCATAATTGATAATTCTTGCCATTGAATTTCTCCATTCTTAGTTTACTTTCTTCTACCATTGCTTTACTCCCACTCAAACAAAAACCCCTATAAGTGAACTTGTAATCAACAAACACTAACCCACTCTACCACTTGTTAGTGATCCTATTAGTAAACCAAGCTCTGATACCAACTGTTAGGATCCTCCTTATTACCTTTGTATAACCAACTAAACACAGAAATTAGACCAGAAGTAATAAGTAACTAGAAATCAAAAACAACAAAGAATAGGAGATACGAGAAACAATACAATCTATATTAAACTATTACAAAAGGAAATATAATGAATAAATCTCTTCTTCCCACACCTCTTGGGTGTACAGTAATTCTCCCTCAAGAGTTATCTCTCTCAATCAATTACAACCAACTCAACACTGAGTTGTTCCCTCCAACAGATCTCCTTGATCTTGCATACCCTACAGATCAACTGACCTTGCTTACATGTGACAATCAGCCCAATGGTTTTTGTTACCTACACTCCTAGTGACAATCAACCCAATTGTTGTTGCCTACTTGATTACAATACAGCCCCATGGGTCTCTTAAATAAATCCCAAACCAAAGAATAATTAGAAACGCAGACTCAAGACTAAAATTAGTCTTTACATGCAAACTAAATGTTCATCTAAAATTAGAACAATATTTCTGGAAACACATAGGTGACCAATGTCGGTCGCTGTCAGTTTGAGGATGACCGATATCGGCCGATCCCTAACCGACGTTGGTTAGTTCTGGCTGATGTTTGTCGATGTCGGCGACTGTGTAACTGATGTCGATTACTAGTTAACCCAACAACCTCCACATTTGCATACCTGTGAAGCTTTTAGCTCCACAACTTAACACAAACCAATGAAACTAGTTTCAATTTCATGACCCACCTTGGACCATAATTTCACAAGACCCAATGCACATTATCTGTACATATGAGAGTGAAATAAGTTGGTTCTTGAGTAGTTGTTATCCATTTTGGATACCATTGAGATAAATTGAGTCTAAATTTGACTAATCTGAGTTTTTCTCTACAAATTTGTGAATCTCATCAACCCTCCACTCTACCTTTAAATATCTCACATTTCTTTGGATGATAACATGATGATATCAGTTAAGTTAGAAGCCTATTGGTTCATGCCTAGTTCTAGGCCTCACAGGTACATACTAGGTTTATAGGTATGTGACCACCTCTAAGTGTTCACTATGATTATAAGACCTTATAAACACTAATTAACCATCAAATCAACCCTAAACATCATCTCATAGCCATTCAAGGTTCTATCATTCATCTTTTCATCATCAATTTACTAGGTCTACAGATTGCCTTGCTTGTGGAGTGATTCAATTTTTAGACAAAATGGTGAGAGATTCCCCTATTTATTCAACGAGAGATTCCCCTATTTATTCAACTTGAAGGATACCATGGAATCCTATTTAAACTCATGTTGACTCCATGTATCGTTTTTCAAAGCTTTAATATGCTTCAATGTCCCTCAACACTTCAAACTCTCAAGACTAGGTTTTAGGTCTGTGATTATGTGTAGGGTTCGAATAGGGCTTAAGAAGCTTTAGTTATGACTATATCTAATCATACATGCCTCTTATAATCACATATAAGTGTGATATCATCACTTTTATATTGATTTATATGTGATCATCCATGTTATACCTCTACCTACCAACAACACCTATATCTTTCATTAACTTAGACTAGTATGAGTATGAGCCAAACTATAAGTATCAATTAAGGGAATCAAAGGATTTTTGTAAGTGATGATACATGTTTGAGAACTTTAATTCACACATTTAGTTTCTCCTCAGGTCACTAATACCATTTCATACTTGGATAGGCTTATTTATACCTTCATATCCTATAATCATCCCTTCTCCAGTTATTACACTAGGTTTTACTTGCAAGTTGCATTAGCCTAGTTTCATTTTGGCTTAATTTCACTATAGTTTTCTCGTTATTTCCATTATAAAATTATTTGAGTTTAAATCCATTCAACCATCTTATATCTTGACCTAACAACCTACTCTTGTGTCAAGATGTGATCTATCCATCTAGGTTGTAAGAATGAAACTATTAAGCTTGCCTAGACTTCACAGACCTTCACCATGAGATGAAAATGTGTGGATAAAAATCTATTTTCAAAGAAGTTAAGGTGAACATTTCCATTTGAAAATTTCTTTGACTATGTACCTCTCTATCTAGGTTTAACTATAGGTAATGGTCTTAATATTTTGAATGGTTAGATCTCTTCTTGAATTGGTAAAATAGGTTAAAGGCCTTGAATGTAATGGAGGCCTATTTTAGAGCTCATAAAATATAACTTATTTCTCTCAAAATCATTGACACCTAAAACTTATGAGACATACATACTCAATATGTATTTTGACTATGCATGATAGTGAGGATATAGGTCCATTATGACCTCAAACCTTAGTTTCTTGCATGATCAACTGAGGTTAGAAATCACTATGAGGGTATTCATTTAAAGTTGTTTTTCAAACTTCCATTTCATGCTTTCACCTGTAATTATCAAATCACTATTCAGTAGACCATTGGTATTCCCTTCTAACACAAGTAGATGGTTATGCCTATCCTTTCATGTCCACACATTCCAACCAGGTGGTAGCTAACATGAAATGGGTATATATTCTCTATAATCTCAAGTGTATCACTTGGTTTACATAGGCCAATTTATAAAATGTAATTAGATGTTGAAAATTGGGCCATTGGGATCACATAGGTAGTTTTAAGGTATGAACAATCTTAATGATTATTCATATAACATAAACCAAAAATATTTAAACTATGACCATGAAATTAAATCTCATAAGGAGCCCTAACATCCACCAAGAGTACTCAATTGAACTCCTCTTATCCTATCTATACCAAAGGAAAATTGTTAACCCTTTCTAAACTATCCAAGGGAGTGATAGGAGAGAGGAACCCGTTTTCATCAAATTTGAATCTATTAAAGCTAAAAAATCCTATAAATGACCTATGAGGATTCCAATACACCTTATTTAATAATTTATACCTACATATGAGTAACCTCCATCTGTACAACACTTGAAACTAACTTTGTTTATAGATGGTCTTATTTATTTTATGTTGAACCTACAAGATTTCAGTTTCAAATCCTTATCTAACTCTTATTTGACATTTATTATGTTAAATTACTTCTTAACACATTTGTATTTTTTGTGAAAAATTATATAATTCCTTAGCATGACAAAAAAGGTGGCATAAAAGAACATTAATAATAAATGGACAAGTATGACAAAAGGTTAGAACATATTATGTGACCCTAAAAGTATGACTTGACTTCATTTATGACCATGGTGACCATTTTAAAACCTATAGGACCTTATGTAAAGTCTAAACATGTAAGGGGTTTGACACAACTTGACCTAGGGTAAAATTTTGATCAACACTTATAAAACACTAAAGGTCTACCCACCCCTTTCTCAGTGCACCATTTAAGGCATGCACTAATATATATTGAAAATTGATAGGTTTCTATAAGAGAAAAACATTAGTAAATTATAAAGTTAAAGAATATTATGTGGATACATTACCTCTTAATTTGGGATGTTCATCTCTATTTTAAAATGGTTTACATGCTTTCTATATTATTTTCCCATGATTGGAAGGCTATCTCTTTCTTGATTATAGCTTGTAGTCACACTCACCATCATGGAGTGATGGTGTGTCATACCCTTGTGTGGGTTGTTATTATATCATTAGTGTCTTGGGCTCTTTTTTTTTATAAGATCATATTACTTTAGCTATCTTCAAGCATTTTCCAACTTCTCCTTTTCCACTAACATATCCCAAAACTACATAATGAGGTTTTTCCTAAACCCATATGGATTAGTCATTCTTTGGATATTGATGCCAAGGATATTTCCATCAAAATCCATCTTTTGTAGTATCTTGGATCTAATACCCCAAGCATGATTCTCAAATTTACAAAAAGAATTATCTACATCTTGATGGGAATAAAGAGAACATACTAAATTAATTACTATGCATACCTTTGTCATGGTTTCTACATAAGTGGTAGAGGATGGTATCCTTTTCATGGTAGTATCTTATTTATTCTCTAATACTTCACCATTAAATAACTTTGACAAGATTTATTCTTTGGCTTGAAACTCAAGTTATAACTCTTTGATTATTCTCATGAGACATTCTCCCTAGAATATTAGTTGATCTAGTATCTCTTATATCTGATCCTCCAAAGGATATAATATTTGTCTTAATTCAAATTTATCCTAAATATATCAATTTATATTTTCAATATCTTGAATCCTTTATCTCTATAAAGCTTTGCCCATGATTCTACTTTTGTAACAAAAAAAGATGCAATTCTAAACTATAAATGGAAGAGTCTAAAGTGGCAAAGTTGTTATTAAACCCTTTGGAAAACTAATTTTATACTAAACTTGATCCTAAAATGGTAGTTTATGCATATACTAATTACAAATTCAGTTATGATATACTTTAATTACTTTCTCAATTTCCCATATTTTTACATAAAAATTACCTTAAATGATTAAAATTCAATATTTAAAAACTAAAATTTAAATTATGTACTGAAGAATAGAGACAATCCAAAAAATTTGTTGACAATGGATTTCATCCAAAACTGGGATACATCTTTGGGTCTACTCAAAGGTTGAACTAATTTCTTAAAATGATGTAAAAATACCATTTCTTACATCAAATAATCAACATAATGGGATCATGATATGTAAACAAGTATCTGATGTCTTCTATGAAGTACAGCTCTAGCTCTATATCTATCTGTTATAGACTATCTTTTGCTTGTCTCTCCCAATGAAGGGGCTACATAAGTTTTTGTTAGTGTCTCTCAGTGGTCTTTGAAAAATGGCCCTTATCTTGTAATTTCTACTCTAAAAATATATACATACAAACTTGTTTTGTCTCCTAGTAAATGGATTTAAGTTCCATGGAATGTCTCTAGGAGGTATATTTAATGGGATCATGGCCTTCAATGTGCTACTCCTATAATATCAAACATGTTTATATTTATTTCTCCTCCTGTTTTCCTTTAGAAGGGCTTAAATCTTACAAGCTTTCTTCTTTGTCATTAATTACAATATTGATCCTTTTATAATGTTTCCAAGGCCCTTTACTTATGGTATAAATCCTTATACATTTTTTATAGGTTTATAGATTAAAATACCCTTGGAAAATGCATCATATCCTTTATTTTAGCAAAAAATCCCAAAATTAAGGGAAAGTCTTGCATTTGGTTTGATAAATATGGAATATCTTGTTGGTGTGCCTTAAAAATAGGCTAAGTGGGGTGAGTGGGTAGATCCCCACTCCAAATCACATGCATTAGCTTATGAGGAAATTTCTTTTGGTGTTTTGGATAATGTTTTATCCTACTTTAGTGGGGATAAAAGTTGTTTAAGAGATAAATTTCATCCCTTGTAATTTGGTCATGAAACCATGTATTACATGGAAATTTACTTGCAACTCATGGCACTTGGTGTATTTTTATGAATGACATGTTTGAGTCTATGATTAGTCCATGTGTTAGGCTATACAAGTCTACTCAGTTGATGATGTTAGCATTGTGAAATTTTTTCCATCTTCATTGCCACCTTCAATAGGACATAACTTTTGCATACGATGTCCATTTGACCCCATTAAAATTATGTTTTAAAAATATTGATGATATATTCAATGTGAAAAAAGTTTTGGAAAGATTTGATACCATTTTATCTAGTTTCTAGTGGAGATCCTTCGAAATCAACCCAAGGCATGTTATATAGCTAACATGTATAGTATAAGAGGTTTATCTAGTATTGGTGGCATGAGGATGGGTGGATTGTGTAGATATTATTTGATTTTATAAAAAATCTATTGATATCCTACATCCCATTCAAATTTTGTATTTTTATTTAACAATCATGTGAAATAATGTGTTTTATCAAGCAACTAAGAAACAAACCATTTGATTGCTTGAATATTTTGTTAGAGGGACCATAGTTACATAAAAAAATTTGGATGAGATATTTCAATGATGGATTTGATATTATTTTGATATAATGAAATTCCTCTTTGAGATATGATATAGTTAAGTAACTTTATTTATGTAACATAAATCACACACTTCTTTATATTTAGGTACACATTGAACTTGCATAATCTTTGAAAATTTTGTTGTAGAACTAACGTATGATCATATCGGTGTTTCAATTTTAAAATTAATTCATTGACATAATCTTAAACAATATTGTGTGTGTAGTCATGTCATATTTGTGTCATATCTCTCTAGTAAGAAACTCTAATGGTTTTTAATATGAATGGCATCATAATATATAGAAAATGTTCCCCATGGTGTGATAAAGGAATTTTTTTGGAGTTGTAAGGTCAATATAGATTTTATTGTCTATTTAAAACCATCCATAAATTATAACATGTCATAACCATTAGTATATTCATTGATAATTTCAATGTTGGTAGTGTAATATCATATTTGGGGCATGCCTTATTTAAATTATGATAATCTATGAAACATCAAGTATCTCCATTAGGCTTTGTAACTAGCACTATGTTACATACCCATTCAAGATAATCAACAAATAAAATAAATCATGCATCAAAAATCCATTCTATTTCTTTTTTGACTACCAAGACTAATTTGGATGTATTTTTATAACTTTTTTCTTGACTAGATTGGTATTGGGGTATAATATTATATTATGCATTGCCATTGTAGGATCAATCCCAAGAATATCATTGTAAGACCATGTGACTAATTCTAGTCAATCATGTAAAAAATAGTAAATATTTTTATCTTAATCATTTTTTAATAATGCCATAATAAGTACATGTCACGGATCATTTTCCATTCCATAATGATTATCTCTTGTCTCTTCATTAAGTAGAGTTTATTTTTATTCCATATATGGTGTTGTAGTGATGGTATTTGGACAACCCACTCCAATTTTTTCATTAGTGTCATCCACTTATCCAAAGTATACTTGGTTATTTATTGAATAACAATATTTATTCTTATGATAAAAAAAATTAATATCTTTGTATGTCCCCAAGTACTATAGGAGGGAATCTTTATTTGAAGATTCATATAATGTCAAATTTTCTAGAAAAGTTGTATCATCTATCATTTTTTGGGTATATCAACTTTAATGTATATGTATTTTGAACTTCATGTGTTGGCTATGGTTTTGATTTGAGGAAGTTTCTATAAATAGTGAGTGTTTTATATGATTATTTATATGATGCGCCTAATTTCTCAAAATAACCAATTCTTTGTCACCTTTTTGGCTAATGTACTTGAATGTGATTAACAATTCCTTGTACATGTGTTCCTAATAATTTTCTTGTATATCCCATCTTTTAAAAATATTTAATCTAGGATACATATTTACTATAGTTTTTTTAATGATGTTATTGGATCAAAAGATAAACTTGGTGGTTTAATTGAATTTAATTATTATGAATGTGGTTATAAATGAGGAATGTTGTGATCCTCATGTTGAGTTAAAGTACGTTATTTAAGTGTTTCATGATTTAAATCTAATGTGTGTGTGTGTGTGTGTGTGTGTCATTGGTGACTAAAATTTGAAGATTAATAGACATTATATGGAACTAAATTCAGCTCATGTAACCATGTTCTTCATTAAAAAGTATTATAATTGAGGTCAGTAGGCATGACGTAATAGATGGTGGCTAACATATGATGACCCATGATTATGAGTAATGTAGTTTATCTGAGTACTTATTATGGAATATTATCAAATTATTGATGATAATTTATTAATAGATAAGATATTTTTCTTGTATACACAATAAATTTAAGATAGAGATATTACATATGTTTAGTCATAATCCATTATCAACAAAAACCCATTTAACATATTTATTATGAAAAACAAAATCAATGTATAATGATATATTTTGAGCTATGATATATCTTGGAGGTAATTCCTATTTCTAAAAATAGATACTTTATTTTTTCCCTCATAAAGTTTTTATAATAGAAGAAACATAAGGTGGTTCTCAATTATTTTGTAAAATTGTGTAGTTTACTGCCTCATTAAGAACATCCTTATACATTGGTGTTATTTGAGGAAATTATATAATTAAAATCTTAGCATGAATATTTTGTAGCTAATCCATAATATCATACAATTTTTATGGATAGGCCTACCTTGTCAGAGATGGTAGGGGTTGAAGTGAAACATATTTACGACCTTCCTTTTATTAGGCACATGAGGTATTTGCCAACATTAGGTATTAACTATATGAATAGTAGAGTCTAATATGAGTTTTGGAGTGAAATATATTATGAGGATCAAGTTGATCACTCATGGTTTTTGGAACTTAGTGGTGACTGATAGAAGCTCATATTGGATATTATAACAACATGAAATTAGGAAGTCTTGAGATTTTGCATTAGTAATTATAGCCTTGTCATGATTTTTTTATTTGATTATTACATATAAATAATGAATAATAGATTATAAAATAATATAATGTGTAATATTAAACTTCAAAAAATGTGAATTGGATATACTCATTATGACTGAGATTTTACTATAGAAAATTACAATGAGGAAGAAGGGTGTAACTAGTCAAGAGGGTATTTATTTTATAAGTTATTTAATATACTAATCCCAGTCATAAATATCAAATTATGACAAAGTAACTAACTATGGAGGATTCCACCATTCGTATATCCATATTGTTTCATCTCTAGGGTACATTGAGAGTAAATTCTTAGGGTTAACTTATTACTAGCACACTAAAATAATAAACAACTAAATGCTTCGTATGGATGAAAAAAAATCCTAGGAGTTTATAATATAGTGAGAGGTACATGGAAATTCAAATATGTATATACTCATATATAATGGATTGAGTATTGTATAATTACCCCTCACACCATAGTGTAAGTAAATCTGACAACCATTTTGCCTATATCAGAGTGCCTATGAGTTTTAGAACAATCAAAACAAATTTTCTAGTAAAACAAAGAAAAAGAAAGGTCAAAATTTTAAAAATAAAATTAGAAAGAAAAGGATTGATAATAAAGGTTCATGTTCACTAATATGTTTTACCATTTTTTATTTAAAAAAATAAATTATTTATTTGGCTATATACATGTAAAAATTGAAATATTTGAATACTATAGATATACAATATTCAACGATTCTAATTTTGACAAATTGCTAAATATGAAAAGTTGTTGTTTTCAAAAAAATATAAAGAATAAATATACTTAAATTCCACACTAAGTCCTATTGACTAATATGATTATTTTTATATTAAAATTAGAAGAATATGTGACCAATAGGCTCAAGATCAAAATCAATAATAGAAACAAAGTATGGATAAGTCAACTACCTTTTACTCATAGATGATGATGTTGATATTCAAGATATAAAAAAGAATGATAGTCTTAGTGAGAATTCATTTATGCTTTCCAAAGGGGAAAATATTCATGATCATTAACCTCAAGAATAGGTAGATGATATGTGTCAATAATTTAATGCCATAGTACAAGAGTTTGAAGTGGTAAGTAAGTTTGAAACTCTTCAAAAGGAATTTAGACTTGATGATGAGGTTAATAAAATACCTAATGAGAAAAATAAGACAACCTTGATGACTTCTAATAATATATATACCTTGATTCAAACACATTTAAAGTATGGAGGGGTTTCAATACTCCCAATGATCAGATTGAGAAGTACCAAGTGGACATAAAAAAGTTCAAGCAAGCTACAAAGTTAAACAAGCCTCTAAGAAAGCTAGATGGAGTGTTAATGAGAGTTCCAAGTGACACACTTGATGTTAATAGAAGATCCAATAATGGTAACTCATTTTATTACCTCCATAATCAAATTTTCATTGACAAACATTCATTATATGATATTTTATTTTCATGGAGCAGTAATGATTCTAGAAACATTTTCTTTGACCCTAGTTCATGCAATGAAGAAGTTGTCATTAACCCCAAGTGTTTTGAGATCTTGTATATATTAGGATAGGTGTGTGTTTTCAATAAGTATTGGGAACATTGTTTGGTGTGAGTTGTTTGTGTGTTTTCCCTAAGTGCTTAGAGAGTACATGTGTGTGTCTTAGTGTCTTATTTTGTGTGATTTTTCTTGTTGTGTTTGGTGTGAGTTTGGAGTCTTTTCAGAGGCATATCAGTTTCAATTGAAATATATGGTTTATTTCATTCCCCAATAGAAGGTGAAGACAACTGGTCCTTAGCATAACAATCATGCCACCCCTAGAAATCAACAAAATATTGACCAAAACTTTACCCTAAGTCAAATTGGGTCAACCCCCTTACATGTTCAAACTTTCCATAAGATCCTTTAGGTTTTTAAATTGTCAAAATTTTCATATATAGACTTGATTCATACTTTGAGGGTCACATAATATGTTCTAACCTTTTTCATACCTGTCCATTTGTATTAATGTCCTTTTATGCCACTTTTTAGGTCGTGTAAAGGAATTGTATGGATTTACCAAAAAAGAAAAAAGTGTAAAGAAGTAATATAACATACCAAATGTTAGAGAAAAGTTAGATAAGGATTTAAAATTGAAATCTTGGAGGTTAAACATAAAATAAATAAGATCATTTACAAAAAAGTTAGCTTCAAGTGGTGTCTAGATGGAGATAACTCATCTACAGGTGTGAATGCTTCAGAAAGGTGTCTTGAGATCCCCATAGGACATTTATAGGATCAAGTAGCTTCAAAAAATTCAAAATTGATGAAAACTAGTTCCTCTCTCCTATCACTCCCTTGGATAGTTCAGAAAGGGTTAATGGTTTTCCTTTGGTATGGACAAGAGAAGAGGATTTGGAGTGAGTACACTTGGTAGATGTTAGGGGTCATTATGAGATTTAATTTCAAAATAGTATTAGGACTAGTGTCTTATGTTGTATGAATAATCATTAATATTATTAGTACCTTAAAACTACCTATGCAATCCCAATGGCCCAATTTTCCTCATCTGCTTACATTTTGGTAATTGGTATGTGTGAACCAAGTGATGTACATGGACTTATAGATAATATATACCCATTTCATGTTAACTTTAACTTGGTTGTCATGTGTGGACATGAGAAGATATTCAAAACCATCTCTTTGTTATAAAAGTGAATACCTATCATCTATAGGATAGTGTTTTAATAGTTGTAGGCGATGGTGTGAAATGGAAGTTTACAAAAAAACTTGAAATGAATACCCTCATAGTGAAATGTGATTTCTAACCTCAGTTGATCGTGTATGAAAATATGGTTTGAGGTCGAAATGTACCTATATCCTCATTACCATCTATAGGTAGAATGCATATTGAGTATGTATGTATCAAAATTTGGAAGTGTCAATGATTTTTGAGAGAATTAAGTTGTATGTTCTGAGCTATAGAATAGGTATCCATTACATTCAAGGCCCATAACCTATTATGTCAATTCAAAAAGAGATCTAAGCATTCAAAATAGTGAGACCATTACCTATAATCAAACCTAGATAGAGAGTTATATAGTTTAATAAAGTTTAAAAATTTAATGTTTACCTTAACTTCTATGAAAAGAGATTTTTATCCACACATTGTCATCTCATGGTGAAGGTCTACGATGTCTAGGCAATCTTAATAGTTTCATTCTTGCAGCCTATGTGGAGAGGTTACATCTTAACACAAGATGAGGTTTTTAGGTCAAGATAAGAAAAATGTTTAATGGATTTCAACTTAGTCAAGTTTCTAATTGAAATATTCAGAAAACTATAGTGACATTAATCAAAAATGAAATTGGGATAATGCAAATTGCAAGTTACACCTGGTGCATTGATTAGAGAAGCAATGGTTTCAGGGTCTCAAGACAAAAATGAGTCTATCCAAGTATGAAATGGTCCTAGTAACACTAAAAATAAATTAAATTTGTGAACTAAATTACTCATACATGTATCATTACCTACTAAAATCCCTTGATTTCCTTAACTGATACTTACAGTTTGACTCATACTCAGGATAGCCTAAGTTAATGAAGAATATAAATTTGGTTGGTAGGTAGAGGTATAAAAGGTATGATCATGTGAAATTAAATATTAGAGTGATGATATCACACTTCCATGTGATTCTCATAGGCAAGAATTAATAGAGACAATCATATCTAAATGTTGTTAATCCCTATGAAAACCTTGCACACAGTGACAGTCCTAGAAGCTAGTCTTGAGAGTTTGAAGTGTTAAAGGCTTTCGAAGCATGGTTAGTATTTTAAAATTGATACAAGGAGTTATAATGAGTTTATATATGATTTAATGTTTTATTTAATTTCAAACTAATAGGGGAATTGCTCACTATTTAATCTCAGACCATAGGCACTCCACAAGTAAGGAAATTTGCATACCTGGTACATTGATGATGAAAGGATGAATGGCATAGACTTGAATGACTATGAGATGATGTGTAGGGTTTATTTGAAGGTGAATGAGTGTTTTTAAGGTCATAAAATCACTATGAACACTCAAAGGTGGTCACATACTCAAAACCCAATCTATGCCTATGAGACTTGGAATTAGGAATGAACCATCAGGCTTTTAAATTCACTCATATGATCATGTGATCTTACCAAGAAATGTGAGATATTTCATGGGAGAGTTTAGGGTTGATTATATTCATAAAAATTTATAAAATAACTTATATTGGTCATTTTGTCATCAATTTGTCTTAATGGTGTCCAGAATGCATAATAACTACTCCAGAGCTTACTTCTTTCACTCCCATCTATATAGACAATATGCATGGGGTATTCAGCATAGGGATAGTTGAGGGGGGTCATGAAGTTAAAAATAGTGTCATTGTTTTGAGGGATAAGGGATTAAACTTTATAAATCATAGTTAAGAACCTATATGATATAAAATCCTCTTAAAACCCTCATAAAAGTTAGATGAGAAAGATATGAAGAGAATTGTATCCACAATTGGTTAATTGGCCTCAAAAGTTATTTTTACCTACTTAGAACTCCCTCAGTATTCCCACCACTCAATTATTTTATACCATTACTTGTACAGATAGGTTAAATTCTAGTTTTTCAATAAGTTTTGAGGTGATTTGAAGGTGAAAAAAGGAAAAGATGAGTGAAATTCATGGTGGAAGGTGTGCATGGATGTATTATAACTCCTTATTCCCCATTCTCACAACAATCATGCATGGAGACTCCTATGCTAAGATAATTATTGTAGGCAGTCTTAGATAGAATAGTGAGAAGAAAGTTGACTATCAAGTTGATTATGAGAAGTGTGATTTTGAGTTTTATTGAAGCCTATATGATAGAATATAAGACAAATAGGTTATGATTCTATGTCTCACATCTCTAAAATGAAATCTCTTGAACATCTACAAGTCACCCTAGTGAAAAGTATGAGAGTTTAGGCCTAGAGGGCTAGTGAGTAGCTATAAGGAAGTGAAGAATAAGTGGCAAGGAGAATATCATTAGTTTAAGGGGTGAATAATGACCTATAAAAATCATGTTTTCCATTTCTAAAGTTATTATACATATGTCAATGACTTCCAAAGTAGCTCAAGATAGCTAGGTGGACTCCTCATCAATAAAATAGTTTCAAGAAGGAAAATAAAGCATCCTAATGCAAACCTTAGTAAGATATCATGTTTCAGATAGACACTTGTCTAAGAGAACTTCATGACCTATTTTATAACTATTTCTCTTACATTGTAAATGGTTTTCAAGTCTTGACACTTGGCATTGTGACTCTTTAATGTCACTATTTCTCTCTTTCTTTTATTACTCTATATATTTAAGCCATTTTGGCATCATAAACTATCTACATTTTATATGGCAAAGCCATACTAGGTTGACATATCATTATGCCTTTGAATAATTTTTTCTCAAGATGGTTTAGTTTTGAAATTCTTACCTAGGTATGTCAAGTAGTCTATTTATATGACAAGTGATGATTATTTCTCCTTGCTTCCATTTTGATCTTATATGCATTGTGTGAGTAAGACTTCTTCTAACAAGTGTCTTGAAGTGTAACTATTTTATAGCTTTTTTATAAGTGTGATGTGAGATTAATAGTGTCTAAGATTAGAACTCCTATTCATCCACCTTTGGGAATGCATACTAATTTGCCTCCATGTAGAAACACTTATGATAGAATAACCTTGAGTTGAGATCAATTTTAGCAATCTACTTTCATAGTGAAAATTTCAATTATGTTTATAGAGATATCCTTGGTGTATCACCTCCATTAGTATAGGTTACTTTCATGTTTCCTTCTACCCATTTTTCTCTTGTATGCATTGTGTGAGTAATACTTCTTCTAACATGTATCATCAAGTGTAACTATTTGTTAGGTGTTTTTTGAAGTGTGAATAGAAATTAGTAGTGTCTGAGATTAGACTTCATATTCACCCACCTTTGGAAATACATAGTGATATGCCTCCATATAGAAACACTTATGATAGAATAACCTTTAGTTGACATAATTTTTAACAATCTCCCTTCATAGTACAAGTTTCAATCATGTTTGTAGAGATATACTTGGTGTATTACCTCCATTAGTATAGATTACATTCATGTTTTGTTCTTCCCCTTTCACCCCAAATAAGTGAGTAGTCTAGTGTAGTTGAGAAACTAAATAGTTAGATAAAAGGAGCTAGCCCATAATCTAGAGATCTATCTCTTATAACAATCTGCCTATACTTAGAGATAGTTCCATGCTATCCCAAATTTGAGAAGGTTTGATTGAATTATCTAGGGTGGAAAATTTGTCTATAACATTAAAAATTTTATTCCCTATACCATTACCTAAAAACCCTACAATTTACTTTTATCCAACTCCCTAAGTAATTAAAACCCTCTTATACACTCCTATAATAAATTCACCTTCTAAAATAGCCCATAATTAAGCATACACCCCTTTTTCTTCATTTTCATACTATGTCAACCCAATCAACCTTGTTAAGGATTGAACACATGTTATTGAACTCTATCATCCCAACCAACCTAATTTGAGGCTTAATGACTATCTTTCCTACCAAATAAGATCAATCTAGCCAAAATTATTAGCTAAATTCCTATGAGGGTTTAGGGTCAATCCTTGTTATAAATACCCCCTTTACTTCATTTCTAAATAGACAAACACTCATTTTCACATTGCTACAACTCACAATTGTATTATTTCTAAAGGAATAATTATTTAGTGTGTTACCTTAGAGGGAAGTAAGCTTTATCAGAGGATTCACCAAGGTCCAAATAATGAGGATGCACGAGTCGTGGTTACACAGGATGAAACAAGTGAATACCAAAAAATGCTAAAGTACATGAAATCAAACAAAAGACAATTGCATAGAAAATTTGGAGAAAATCCAATATTCCATTAACATAAGATGGCAAACTGAAGAATACATATAGGAGAGCACGTAAGTAACTCCTCCACAAAAGGTGGTCAAACCACCCAAGAATAGAATGTAACTCCATTATGAAAGGTGGTGACAAGGTGATAAGAATAGAGAAGTAACTCCCATACCTAGAATAGCTAGTCAAAGGAGTTACTTATGACATTCTTATGACACCTATGACACATCTATGACACACATCTCCACATAAGCTATCCTATCACATGAATGTAGAAAAACTCCATGTATGCACAAATATATAATTTGCCTAATTAAATAATAGGGAAAAATAAAAACCTACACTAACACCCCCCATAAGTGCAGCTTAGGTCGGTAGTGTGGAAATATAAAATGGGTCCCGATAACTAGGCTTGATGAGGTACCCATATACAAATGCAATCTCCCATAAGATAGAGAAAAGGAGAAAACCCATAGGAAAAAACTCCCCCCCCTCAAAAGAGAGACATAAAAGAAAGGAAGAGGCTAATGCCCCCCCAAAGATGCTGCTACTACAGATGTGGACCACACCCCAAGAAGAGCTCATAGATGAATGAACTTGCTCTCAGTGAAAGGTTTGGTGAAGATGTCTGCAACCTACTCTGAAGACTAGCAAAATATCAAGTCAATGACTTGACTATGAATAAGCTCTCGAATGAAATTCATGTGAATCTCTATGTGCTTGGTTTGCTAGTGTTGAACCAGATTCTTGAAAATTTGAATGGTACTATGGTTGTCACAATAAATGATGGTGGGCTGCCTGATAGGAATGCCAAACTCAGAAAGTATCCCCTTAAGCCAAATAGCCTAGTAGCTACACTAACAGCTCCCCTGCACTCTGCCTCTGTGGATGATAGAGCAATAACATTTTGCTTCTTGTTAGACCAACTGATAAGACCAAAACCTAGAGAGAAATTGTAACCATAAGTGGACTTACGAGTCTGTGAATTTCTAGCCTAGTCTGAATCAGTATACCTAATCAAGTCAACCTCTATGCCAAATTTTTAATGAATTCCATATCTATGTGAACCCTCTATGTAATGCAAGATCTTCTTAGTTGCTTTCCAATGAAGCTCATGAGGTTCCTGCATAAATCTGGAGATAATTCCCACTGCATATGATATGTCAGGCCTAGTGTGAGTCAAGTAGATGAGACTACCAACAAGTTGTCAATACCGAGTGGCATTAACTAATGGTGAAGAACAATCAGCCACAATCTTGACTCCTAATAGAAAGGGATTCAAAGATGGCTTGTAATCAGCCATGTGAAACTGAGACAATAAATCAAGAGCATACTTAGGTTGTGCAAGAGAAATCCTTGAATCTGACTGTGAGATCTCGATGCCAAGGAAGTAGTGTAATAAACCCAAGTCTATCATGTAAAATCTATCCTGGAGAGATGCCTTCACCACTACAATAGTTGATGAAGAACTCACGGTGATCAAAAGGTCATCAACATATAGAACCAAAATCAAGAGTGAATCATCCTGCTGTAAGAAGTAGACATTGGGGTCAGAATGGCACCTAGTGAAACCCATAATGAGAAGGAAGGAATCCATCTTAGCATACCAATCTTGAGGAGTCTATTTGAGGCCATAGATAGATTTCCCAAGTCTGCACACTAAGGATCTTAAACAAATCCTGGTAGCTGATCCATGTATATCTCCTCCTCTAGGTCTCCATGAAGAAAGGCACTCTTCACATCCATCTTGTGCACATCCCAACCATGTGTTGTGGCAAAAGCCAAGCTGAGTCAGATAGATGTCATCTTTGCAACAGGTGAAAAGGTCTCTGAGTAGTCAATGCCTACCACCTGTGAGAAACCCTTGGTGACCAATCGTGCCTTATACTTATCAACCAACCCATCTACTACAAACTTGGTCTGATATATCCACCTACATCAAACCACCTTCCTTCCTTTAGGAAGTGAAGTCAAGTCCCAACTGTGATTTTTGATTAAGTAAGAATATTCTTCCTCTATAGCACTATCCCACTTAGGTACTCTCGATGCCTGTTGAAAAGTCTATGGATCTGAAACTAAGGCACAGAAGGCATGTAGATCTCTATGAAAATCCCCCTAGTACGTTTGTCATCTACAGGATCTCCTACCCAAGTCCTAGCACTCTCAAGTGTTTGTCTGGCCCAAAGTGGCCCAAAAGTGGGTGAGTCAGGTGCTAACTCCTCATCCTCTGACTAACTAGAGGTGGATGACTCTACATCATTGTCCTCACTGTCTGAACTCGAAGAAGAAGAAGATGTCTCCAGCTCAGGAACCTGCTATGGCTGATCTAAATCTGAGGAATCATCATGAAAAAGTAGATCTGATGAGAGAGAAGGAGTTCTAAGTGTTGAGTCTCTAGGACTCTCCTAAAAGTAGACACTTCTCTCAATGAACAACTCATGAGTGGTTAGATATAGAAGGTGATACCCCTTAACAACATCTAGATATCCTATAAAGATGCAAGGCTTGGACTGATGTTCCATAGCTTTATGTTTCTTCTTCAGTATGTGGTGTTAGGTTGTGGAGCTAAAAGCTTCACTAGGATGCAAACATGGAGGAGGTTGCTGAGGTGTAAAAAAATTGACGTCGGTCAAGCCAACTATTGTCGATCATATTCAGAGCACATGGCTGTCAACATCAGTCATGGATCGGCCGACATCGGTCATCTCTAGGCAGACAAGGACTGATGTCAGTTGCTTGTGTGGTTCCAAATTGTGAGTTTCATGAATAGTTTGTTAACGAACGGTTGTTTGCATGTTAAAGGCTAATTTTAGTCTTGAGCTACAAATATAATTATTGTTTGCATGAGATCTATATAATAGACTCATGGGCTATATTGTAATTTGTGCTAGTTGAGTAAGAGCAAGGTTAGCTCCTTCAGAGTGAAGAGAGCAAGGTGTGTTCCTCCTAGTTCCATAGGGGTGCCGAGTGTGTATGATCAGGTAGAGCTGTAGGTTGTGCAAGTTCTAGTAGAAGATCCACAGGGGTGTTGGTTTGGAGAATTAGAAGGGTTCTTCATGTGTGTATGATCTTGGTCGGTAGGTGTGCAAGGATAGGTTTGGAGATCTACATGGTAAGTAAGATTATTGATTTTTAGGTGTGTGTGTGAGAGAGAGAGAGAGATATTTAAGTTTGAAAGTGTGCAGAACTAGGTTGATTTGTAGGTAGAAAGATCAGGTGAGATCTACTTGGAGTACGTTGTGTACTTGGAGTACGGTGTGTACTCAATCGTGGAGTACATGGAGTACTTGTGTATTGGTAGTAGTGATACTGACTGGTGGTATTGGCAATAGTGATACTGACTAGTTGGAGGTGAACACCAACTCTATGTTTGAGTTGTGTGTTGGGACCATATTTGAGAGAGTGAGCTCTTGAAGAGATTTAGTGTTTATGCCCTAGAGGTGTGGGAGCCCTAGAGGTGTGTAAGGAAGAAGACTGTGGCATCTTCTTTGTTGTATTTCCTTTTGGAAGAGTATTAATACAATTGGGTATTGTCTCTCATATTCTGTGTTATTTTTGAATTCTAGTTACTTGTTACTTCTGGTTGAATTCTGCATTTAGTTGCTTGGTAATCAATTGTGCTTCTGGGTCCTGACAAGTGGTATCAGAGCTAAGGTTATAGGGAGCAGGTTTGTGTTTGGTTATAGGTCACTCTCAGGGGTTTTTGATTGAGTGGGAGTATAGCAATGGTAGAAAAAAGTACACTAAGAATGGAGGAATTGAAAAGCACAAATGGTCAATTACAGTGTTATGGAAAGAAAGAGAAGGTAAAGAAATATTGTTGGTTGGTAGCAGATCAGCATGAAGGAACTGAAGAAGTAGATGTTGCAGGTGTTGTTGCACAGGATGCTCTGGGATGTTTCTTGGATAAAGTAGAATCTTGGTTTATAGATTTTGTTGCCTCTTTCCATGCAGCCCTAAATAGAGGGGTTGGTGAGCCTTGTCAAAGTATTGGCAAAGAGGAAGTGCGGCTGAAATTGCAGACGACCAACACATGGGTGTTGAAGGAGGTCATGCAGGTCCCAGTCTTGAAGATGCAGCTAATTTCTTCAAGAAATTTGGGTGATGAGAGATGCACAAGAACTCTAACAGTGGATTCTTGGAATGTTACCAAGGATGCACTTGAATTAGCATGTGGTAAGAAAGTAGGTACTCTTTATCTACTTGCTTGTATTACTGATTCCACTTCTTTTGCATAGGTGTGCCTTTGTAGGCTTGGTCACATAAGTGAGAAGGGAATGGATGTTCTTAAGTCAAATGGTAAGAGTTCAGCTTTGGAGAGCATAGACCAAGATTTCTATGAGCAGTGGGATGCTACAAGAAAGGATTGGATTTATTACAGGAAAAGGAAGTCTGATGTATTTGACAAACTTAAGAACTGGAAAGCCTTGGTGTTCTTGGAGGAGATGATGGACAGAGATTAGCAGAGGAGGCTAGATACTTTTGAGCAGGGTAGTTCGGACATGGGTATGATTCAAAAAAATCTCACAGGTAAAAATTCATCACTCACAAGAAAACATAGGTACCGATGTCAGTCAAGGGTAATCAACATCAAATAGACAGGTACCGATGTCAGTCATGTGTAGACCAGAGGAGTCGGTGGTGTCGGGCAGGTGGTGACTGACATTGATAGGATAACCAGCATCGACAATCAGGATAGTCACATGGAACTGATGTCGGTCAGATGCACACTGTGTGGTGACTAACATCAGTCATTAGAACAGATTTTGGAATGACATCAAGCTGTCAAGGAATCTCAAATGCCCATGTGGAGGACTGAAAGGGTAAGTAAGCCTCAAATTCATTGTTCCTCTTCTTTATACTCATTGCTTACTACAGAGCAGGAAGGATCTAGGAAATAGTGGGAGCATGGCACGAATGAGGAATTTGATTCTTAGGATGCAAAACTAAATGAGAGATTTGGTAGGGTTGTCAGCCAGTATTAAAGCACTGAAAGA
The DNA here is from genome assembly GCA_037957365.1 of Torreya grandis. NCBI lineage: Eukaryota > Viridiplantae > Streptophyta > Pinopsida > Cupressales > Taxaceae > Torreya > Torreya grandis. The sequence continues at coordinate 95,625 of JARHVA010010333.1, read as the reverse complement.
CAAATGAATTCCTTAGTTAAAGAATAGAGAGAGTGGACACGTGAGATGGAAGGCCAAGTCATATGGTCTTGAGGAAGCTCCAAGATAGTGGTACAGGTTTGACAGGTGGATGACAAAGCATGGCTTTAGTCAATGTCATTGTAACCATTGTGGTTTCTTTACCAAGTGGGTGATGATTGCAACATCATCCTATTACTATATGTTGTGTGTTTGCTTATTGCAGGGTCACACATGTAGGATTTTTTGAGCTAAAGGTAAAGTTAGTTCAGAGGTGTGTCATGAAGAATTTGGAGGAGCAAAATTCTTTGGCATGAGTAATCCTAGAGACAGGGAAGATCACAAGTTGATGTTGTCACAAGATGATTGTGTGAAGGTAGTGCAGGACACAAAATTGGGCAGCACGCCTATGGATGGATAGTTCATAGAATAGGGTCCCCAATCACATGATGAGGTTGAGTACATGTGTACTCCCTGATATTGCCCCAGTAGTGGGTGTTGTTAGTAGGTTTGTAGTCAATCCATGAAGGAAGCACTGGAAAGTGGTTCAGTGGGTTCTCAGGTATCTGAGAGGGACTAGTAGCAGGTCAACATGCTATGCAGGGTCAGGGAATTCTCTACATGGGTTTGTAGATGCGGATATGGTAGGTTACTTGGATGACAGGTGTTGCACCATAGGTTGTGTGGTGGTTGGTCTTTAGGGTTGATCTTGAAGAGGGATACAAGCCAGGAAATAGATTAGATGATGTACAAGTATAGGTACAGGTGTAACTATTTATCTCCAAATGGGAGATTGTTAGGTTGTGGAGCTAAAAGCTTTAATAGGATGCAAACATGGAGGAGGTTGCTGAGGTATAGAGAAACTGACGTCGATCAGGCAAACTGACATTGGTCATATTCAGAGCACAGGGCTGCTGACATCGGTCATGGATCGGCCGACGTCGGTCATCTCCAAGCAGACAGGGACCGACATCACTCGCCTGTGCGGTTCTAAACTATGAGTTTCATGAATAGTTTGTTAATGAACTAGTTGTTTGCATGTTAAAGGCTAATTTTAGTCTTGAGCTATAGATCTAATTATTGTAATTAGATGTCTAATTATTGTTTGCATGAGATCTATATAATAGACTCATGGGTTGTATTGTAATTTGTGCTAGTTGAGTAAGAGCAAGGTTAGCTCCTTCAGAGTGAAGAGAGCAAGGTGTGTTCCTCCTAGTTCCATAAGGGTGCCGAGTGTGTATGATCAGGTAGAGCTACAAGTTGTGCAAGTTTTGGTAGAAGATCCACAGGGGTGATGGTTTGGAGAATCAGAAGGGTTCTTCATGTGTGTATGATCTTGGTCGGCAGGTGTGCAAGGCCAGGTTTGGAGATCTATATGGTAAGTAAGGTCATTGATTTGCAAGTGTGTGTGTGTGTGTGAGATCTAGGTTTGCAGGTGTACAAAACCAGGTTGATTTGTAGGTGTGCAAGATCAGGGAGGTCAGCAACACAATAGGTAGAAAGATCAAGTGAGATCTACTTGGAGTACGGTGTGTACTCGATTGTGGAGTACGTGGAGTACTTGTGTACTGGTGTAGTGATACTGACTGGTGGTACTGGTAGTAGTGATACTAACTAGTTGGAGGTGAACACCAACTCTGTGTTTGAGTTGTGTGTTGGGATCATAATTGAGAGAGTGAGCTCTTGAAGAGATTTATTGTTTATGCCCTAGAGGTGTGGGAGCCCTAGAGGTGTGTAAGGAAGAAGACTATGGCATCTTATTTGTTGTATTTCCTTCTGGAAGAGTATTAATACAATTAGGTATTGTCTCTCATATTCTGTGTTATTTTTGAATTATAGTTACTTGTTACTTTTGGTTAAATTCTGCATTTCATTTCTTGGTAATCAATTGTGCTTTTGAGTCCTGACATGTGGGCTATGGTTGGGGATCCAAAAACTCTAAGGTGCTCAACATCAAGTTTCCTTTTATGCCAAGCTTCAAAGGGTGTTAACCCTTTTAAAGCTTTGTGAGGAACCCTATTTTGAATGTAGCAAGCACAATTGATGGCTTCAACCTAGTACTATGGTGCTAAGGATTTGGAGTGAATCATACAGCTACCCATCTCTTTCAAGAACCTATTTTTGCATTCTACAACCCCATTCTATGAAGGACTGTGACTGTGTACTACAAATCAATCCCCTCTATGGTGCAAAACTACTCAAACCTGTTGTTGACATGCTCCCCTCCATTATTAGTTTGAATAACCTTGATGGATTTCCCACTCTATTTCTCAATAAGAGCCTTGAAGTCTAGAAAATTTATAAACACTTCAGACTTTTGTTTGAGAAAATATATCCAAGTGTACCTAGAGAAATCATCAATGAAAGTGAGGATGTGCTTGGCGCTTGCGAAAGATGGTTTGGGAAAGGGTCCCGATACATCACTATGGACTAACTCCAAAGGTTCCTGAAGCCCTCTAAGCTTTGCCTTTGTCAAATTTTGCTTCAGGATGCTTCCCAATGGAGCACCCCTCAAAAAGTCCTTTTGATAATTAGACACGAGGAAAGCTAATGACCATGTCATGTTTGCAAAGTTGCTTAAGGTAGTGGTAGTTAAGGTGGCCAAACTGCTCATGCCATAATTTTCTAACTCCATCTAAATGAGTCAGCAATGCTGTTAGAGAAGAATCAGGTGCAAAATGTGAGAAGGTGTATAACCTTGCTTGGTGATCTACCCTACCCACTGCCACTGTAGTATCACTGTGCAACTCCCTAATAGCCATTGAATCTGGTGAAAACTGACTCTCATTCCCCAACCAATGTGAGTTATTTGGTACACTGATAGGAGATTGGTTGAAAGAGAAGGAACACTTAGAACATTATTTAATGTTCCTCCTTCCATTTCAATTGACTCTCTCTCTGCAACGAAAACTGATGTGTCATCACCCAAACTAATTAAAGTCATGCTACAAGGCTCTAAAGATGAAAACTCAACTAGGGAAGAGCCCATCTAGTGAGAAGCACCTATGTCAATGACCCATGAAGATTTAGAAGCTATTGTAACTACAAGGGCCTTGCCCTTTTCTTTCTCCTTACCCTTGCCTTTTGCCTTAGTAGAATCTTGGGTAGATGAATTCTGCTTGATGGACTCAGAAACACCTATGTTGTGCTTCTCTAGAAGATGAGTTAGGTGATCTATTTATTTCTTCATACATTAGTGTTCATCATGCCCTATTTTCTTACAATAGGCACACTTAACCTTCTCCTTCTTTGGTTTAGCATTGGAGGAGGAAGACTCAGTGTTGTTTTTGGCAAGATTGTTGTTTTCTTTCTTCTTCTCTTGGTCCTTGTTCTTTTTCTTCTTCTCCTTTGTTGAAGTCTTATCCTTACCATTTCCAGCTATCAAAGCTTGGGGTTGAGTAGACTTCATTGTGCCCATTTGAATTAGCTTATCTTTCTCCCTAGTCAAGTTGGCAATGAATGAATCCAAAGAAGGCATTTTCCATGTAGTGCCAAGGGAAATTTTTGTGGCATGGAAAGTGGAGACAAAGACTGAATAGCTTGGACCTAACTTTGTGAGAATAGAAAGGATGAGTTGATCATCTTTCTTCTCTATCCTGCATTATTTCAATTTCAATCTAAGGGCCTTAAACTTAGTGAAGAAGTCTTGTAAGGTGTCAAAATTGCTAGGACTTAGACTTATGAGTTCATTTTTGAGCTCATGACTTCTCATCTCATCAAGCTTCCCAAATAAGGTTTCTAGGGTGTCCCATATGTTTTTGGGAGTCTTGGAGGTTTCTAAATGGAAGAGAAGTTCTGGATACACAAACAAGCTCAGTAATCCATAGGCTTCATCACTACGGTTGTACCACTTGACCTTTTTAGCATCAGTGTTGGGTTCTACTTCAGTACCCATGGTGATCCTATACAACCATTTACTTCTAAGAATGATTGACATTTTAACCTTCCATTCATGATAGTTGAAGGGTGTTAGGAGTTTAAGTTGAAAATAATCCATTTTAAGTGAAGACTTTAAGCAAATAGGATGTCAGACTCAGCCGAAAATGCGTCTCGGGAGACCCTTTTTTTTTTGAGAACTTTATAAAGTAGTGCATTTTTGACAATTATCTAGCCTAAGTTGTGGATAATTGAAAACTAAGCACTTTTTAAAAAAATGACACTCGAATCTGAGCTACTGTTTGCAAGATTTTAAAGTTTTAATTTATCATAAACTAGTAATTTTGTAAAAACATAGCACTAAAACATTAAAAAAATGTCTGTTTTGAGAGAGAAAGTGGCCTTCCAACCACTCGTTGGACTCATCACAGAGTGAGGAATCCAAAGGAGGTATTTTTGAGGGGGAATTGGCCTCTTGCCAATCTAGGCCTCACCCTTTGTCTTTGACAGGGGAAAACTCAAGGTTTAATTAAAACCCCCAAATTCCCAAACTTAAAATTGTTCCTAAAAATTCATTTATTACTCAATTTGACTGAAATAAATTTTTAAAAATAAAATTTCAATTGAGAATTTAAGAACAAAGATAGACTTACCAATCAAACTGCCTATTGAGGGCCCACATGAGGCGCCAAAGGGAAAAAGTGTGCCATTTTCAAAAAGATAACAGTTTGGACTGTTTTCATTGATTTTCACTTGTTTGATTGCTCCATGCAGGTGTATGGCCAAGGATCAGGTGTATAGAGAGCAGGTCTATTTAAAAAAATTCCCAACGCCCTTTTTCTGCTATTCAACAACCAAGGTGAAACATCAACATGAAATACCAAAGCTTTGAGGAGAGTGTGATTACACAAGTGTATGGACCATACGATCCACACTAGTCTTCAAGGCAGATTCCAAACCTCAACTTCACACATCAAGATCAGTTTCACACCATACATTGAACACCAGCATTCAACAAAATATCCAAACACTTGGGTTAAGGAGATAAGCGCCAAAGTGGAAGAGATGACTTTTCAGGAGACACCAGGCCATATGGCTCATTCAACCTTCAATAAAACTTAAGAGGTTCTCCACATGTTAGACACCAACACACTAGTTTTTCAATGCGAGCTTTCCAATAACATCAATGACATTCCAAGAAAACTTGCAAATTATTTGCAGGCAAGTATGCTCATATACTTCACACAGAGAATGAGTCAAACCTACAGATCTGCATCAAGGCTTATATGCCAGTACAAACATAATGCATGCAAATAACAAAATCAAAGATCCTTTGCAAGCCAAAAATAAAGATTTTAGAATAAACTAATATCATAACTAGACACATGATTACTAGGGTGGCTTTGATAACATATTAGAGGATTCGCCAAGGTTCAAATAATGAGGATGCACGAGTCATTGTTACATGGGACGAAGCAAGTGAATACCACAAAATGCTAAAGTAAATGAAATCAAACAAAAGACAATTACATAGACAATTTGGAGAAAAGCCAATATTCCATTAACATAAGATGGCCAAAGTGAAGAATACATATAGGAGAAAACATAAGTAACTCCTCCATAAAAGGTGGTCAAAGCACCCGAAGAATAGACTGTAACTCCTCCATGAAAGGTGGTGACAAGGTGATAATAATAGAGAAGTAACTCCCATACCCAGAATATCCAGTAAAAAGAGTTACTTATGACACCTATGACTCATCTATGACACACATCTCCACATAAGCTAGCCTATCCCACGAATGTAGGAAAACTCCATGTATGCACAAATATATAATTTCCCTAATTAAATAATAGGGAAAAATAAAAACCTACACTAACAAGCTTATCTTGTGGGAGAGTCTTGGATGAAAAGTAGGAGTCTTTTAGCCTAGAGATGAATTATATAGTGTGATTATTTTAAATCCACAAAAACCTATTATAAAGAACCATTGACCAAGGTAGAGATTTAGGCATGATAAGTTCAATTCAAGGTAAGTATTCCTAATTTTTACTCTTTCATTTACTATATTAGATATTTCACAAAGTAGTAGGAATAATGTTGTACTCCTTACTTAATTTATCTCTACATTGACTTGATTAGAGTTATCTTTGCATGTTTCATTTTGTTTGTTTAAAATATAACCCTTTGTGCCACAATCTTTAATGAACTCCATATTATATTAATTTTATGTATTGTAGGCCTAACTAGGGTTACTATATAATATCATTTACCTAGAGTATTTGGAACCCTCTCCCAAAATCTAATTATAAAAATAGAGATCCCTTAGTTATAATTAGATTTTCAATGAGTTTGAACCTATTAACCTAGTTCTTTATTCTATGTGCAGGTTTCCAACTTCAACTCTATTGGCCCAATTCTATTTTATATGTACATGGTTTTTAGTTATAGACAACTAGGTTGACCTAATCAATCTAGTGATTTATTATGATTTCTATACTTAATTAAATCTACCTATGTTATTTCTTTCTTTTCTATATTTCAATTTTAGCTAACAAAATCAATATGATTTATCTAGTTTAATTTTCTCATTTTTTATCAGTCTTATTTAAACTAGATCAACTAACTTGATTATGTTTAATAAAACAATTTTCTACTTTTATAGGATCAAAAACACACCTAGATGACCCAGTCAAATAATAATTTAACATTGTTAGGAAAAATTACTACATCAACCTAGTTGATCTGGTTTTATCTTCTAGGTTTATTTTACATAATGTAGTATTTCCATTTTCCAAAATTTAAGAAAATTTCATTTCCCACTTTTTATCTAAAATTTTAAATTTTGTAATGTTTTTATTCATTTTTTATTTATATAAAATTATACCCATATATTCAACTAGATCAATCAACTTTATCTAGTTATGTGCCTATTTTCTAGCATTAAACTAAGTCAATAAGGTTAACTTTATTTGTTTTACCTATAATCATCTAAAAGAAATAATTGGATGCTAAGAGTGTCTCTTGAGTTACCCTATTTTTGGATTAACCTTAGACCTATAATAGAGCCTTAGACATGCTTTCTCAGTCATTACGTAGACCAAATTCAACTACAACTAGTCAAAACATAATCCCTAAACTATCTCCCTAAATCCCAATCCAACTAGCTCAATAGTTTGCCAATTTGACATTAGTGCCACATTTGGGACACTACAGCCACATGGCACTAGTGCCCCCAATTGGGTGCTTTTTACCTTATCCCTAACTCTTCCCAATGGATACTTTTTTAAATATGTGCCCCTCATAAGGTTGGTCTAAGCATATTTTATTATCCACACAAGCAATATAACCTATAAATACAAGTCTAATTCACCTCTATTCACTATGTAAAAAATAGATGCAAAAATATATTAAAAACAAATACAAGTTGAGAAAAATTAAGGTATTTTATCTTTATTATGCCCTACTTCTACATACTACCCTATACAATAACCCTAAGCCCAAATTTCCAAAACTTCAAATCTCAATAACATTCAAGCCATCCAAGCCCACTCTCATTCTAGAATTTCCTTGCACTTCCATAAAACACTTGGTGATAAAAATACATCAGGCTTGATCCCTTTTTAGAGTATTGGTATGTAGGAAACTCTCTTCATAACAAGGTGTTGAGGATGTCCAGTCCATCCTCGTAAAGAACACACAATTATTATTCATACCATAATAGTAAGGAGGATTAGGGTTTGCACACTAAATCAAGTTTTCCAGGCATAATAGAGGGCTCTAGGTTTCATTTGTACAAGAGCAAAACCTAAAAGATAGGTGCATGTGATCATAGAAAAAGGGAAAAAATCTTGAAAAGGAGACACTACCACCACCTAGAGGACACTACACAAACATGGATCTATAGTCCATACTAGCTACTATTGTCCAATGAGTAAACAAACACTAAAATCCTATTGACAACATTAAGAACTATCTAGATCTCAAGTTTTAGAACCTAGATCATCTATGATAATTAGGTTTTAGATAAGTATTTATTAAGGATTATTTGATTCTATTTTTATAAATTCAAAAGAAGTCAATTTCTATAAATATCATTAATTAATTATTTCATAATTATTTGACCAATTTAGATATCTTAGTCCTTTAATATAAATATAGGATTTTCATAGTAAAACCATAAAAGGTGAAATCATTTCATGAAACCATTTTACTTTGAATATTACTTCAAACCCTAGCTTACATTAATCCAAAATTTTGTGTAATAATTTAGGGATGCCCAGTTTTGATTTTCTAATTTTTTAGACAACTCATTAAAATTAAAATCAGTTCTACATTAGGTTTTTAATTTATTTTACATACAATTTAAATTGGTGTAAATAAACCCTAGATTCAAAAACCCTAATCCTGTAAAACCCTAACATTCACATTTATAGTAATTACTAAGTCTCAATTTATAGTTTGATACCATGATTATCATGACACAAGACATCTTTCACTTCATGATACAAATCTTGGTACTTTTCTTAGCATGTTTATTCACAACTATTTGTAAAAATGTACACATGTATGTTACTCCTGTCATGGATTTAGTTAGAGCTAAGATTGTTTCACATATTGGTCCTCCATCATGTGAGCCCCATTTTTCTATGGATCATTACTATATGGCTCACTTTGAGATACCTCTAGATAATACTAGAGGATAAAGGCATCAGAGGAATCATTTGTTCTCCTTACACCTAAATCACTTGATTATATATGATCCCATCTTGTTTATACTACTTGCCTTTGATAAATAATAGATCCCATGGTTTGAACCATAGCTAGACAAAATAGGGTACCTCCTTAGCCTATATAGGACTAACATAACCTTATAATCCATCTTCATCCCCAACATGCTATAATAGCACTTGAAGATCAACAAAGATAATTATATATTGTGGATCTATTTAGGAATACACTAACTAAAATATCTATCTTGAAATTACTCCAAAAAGCAATAATCTTCAAAGATATTCTATTTCGAACACTTAATAACACATTTATGCCTCATGATACCAAACCATCCTATTTTTCATCCATCATGAACACTATTAAAGATGTGGAAGATGTGAAATATTTTTACAATGAATATTTACCTTCATAATTATTCATTGATCAAAACTTTCCACTTTTTATTTAAGTTGAAATCAACAACATAACTATTAAACAAGTTATCATCAATAGTGGTTTAAGTCTCAATATATATAACCTCATATATTTGTAAACCATGGGGTTTGATATAAAATATATTCAAAAAACATATGAGAACATTCCAAGGTTTGATGACATTCCTAAATAAACATTGGGATCAATCACATTGGATATTATAGTGGGACCAAAGACATTATCTACACACTCTCAAGTCATGTTGAACCATTTAGGTTATAATTTTCTACTTATGATACCTTGGATACAGTCGGTAGATGTTTTAAATTACACTCTTAAAAAATGTGTTAAATATTTGCATGATGGTTACTTTTACACATGTACAATAGATAATAAACCATTTAGATATTGCAGGCTCATTGAGCCTCCTACATTGAGTACATCATCAAATGGGACACCTCATGTTATCAATGAACCCCCACCTCACTAGATTACTATTATATATATGCATACTTATGAGGTGGGGGAATCTAGTAATACTATTTATACACAACCTTTAGATCATTTTACAACATAAACACCTTCACCTATGATAGATGACCAACCTATCTAAGCATAGTTACCTTTACTAAGCATAGAGGAATAACATATCAGTATACACACATCCTCATCTAAGATATATGATGAGATTCTCATAGTAAAATTACCACTAGTTATCAATTCATAAGAGGATTAAATTCATAATTATGACATATATTCATAGGCCACTACAAAGGATGATCATCAACCTATAGACATCAGTGATTATTTATGTGGATTGAACTTTACACTAGGGGGCCCATGGTAGTATAGAGATAATTCAAAGGAAATTATAACTTCCCCTACACTAGTAGCCTAACTTGTTTAGGATTATATAGCTATATGATCCTATACTCAACCATAGTTAGCAATATATCCCTTGATCCATTCAGTACATGTGCTTACATCCATGGATATTGATTTAGTCATACAAATTCAAGGAAGGAGCTCATAAGATAAACCACACTAGATATTATAGTGATTAGTTGATAGAGGATTGATTATATTATGCACATTCTAACACAAATTAGATATCAATTTATCACCATAGGTAAGGTAACCATTTTTCCACTTCCATAGACTCATAAGACATGATGTAGACACGTGCGTAACATTGCAACATAAATTAAATAAATTTAAGCCTAAGGGAACCATCAAAATCATACAACCTCCAATTTTATAAGCACCACCATCACAAGTGATATGAGCTACTACACATAAATGAGCACTGTGATAGAGTCATTACTAACATAGATATTTACAACATGGTCCATTAATTATACAGATATTTGTAGTAGATAAATATCTTCCCCATGTGGCTATAGATGAGGATTCTAATCCTAATACTTGTAATTTGGGATTTTTACACCACATTAGTTATTAGGAGAGTGAGATAAAACATGTTATACACTATCAAGAATCCATTGAACATATTACATTACTAGTTGCATGTGGCCCCAAGGTGGCTAATACACTATTCTTCATTTTGAGCACAGACACCCATATATAGATTACAATTAGTAATAAATGGTTAAAGGCAATGGATGATATAGTTGATTAGTTAGAAATATGATTTAAATTCACTCATGATGGACACATGGTTCATATTTGACATTCTAACATCAATGAGAACCACAAGTTTCACATAAATACTCCATGGTCTCATGTGGTCTACCTTGGGACCATGTGAGAGGCATATTACATAATTGATCAACACACCATTCAGATGCATAAAATCCAAACACATGCCAAGGATAAGGCCCCACTAATACATATATATATATTGATATTTTTTTCATGATGATAATGACTTATTTGAGTTTGGCTAGGCTCACACTAGATGATCTTTCACTAGATCCACCATTTGATTACCCACATCCCATGGATGTGATCTTGGGTCTATAGAGACATTAAACTTTGATTGTATTTTGTTTCATTTAAATTTTTAGTATTTAATTTGTCTCTTTCTCCTTGTACATAATTTATTTTCATTTTTTTTACATATATTATACTCAAAAAACTCAAAAAGAATATAACATGTAAAAATACGAAAACATTCAAAATTTCAACAACATAAAATTTTAAAAATTGTATGAATTACTATTCTTATATTTATACTAATTTATATATATTGCATATTGATAACTATCCTAGTATAGTTAGTTTTATCATAAACTTACTCTTCACTTGTTCTTGTTGAGTGCTTATAGATACTAGATAGGACTTCAGTCCCTTACATTGATTGAGACCACCTAACATCTACCCATTTGGGGCATTTACACTTATCCAACTTTATATATTTGATACATATACCCATTGGGGGCATATCTTACAAAGTTTCTATAAATAAGTTTTATCTTTGCATACTTTACATTCTAGTTTACGCATTGATTTATCTTCATATTGATCATTGATCCTCATTGCTCAATTTTTTTGTTGATTATCACTAGTTAGACTCATTATATATGCATCTTATCATCTACATAGATTTTTACTACACAGTGATACATGCTTCCATTTCTAGTTCCTAGATTAGACTTGATTGTGTTCATATGTCCCTTATGTGTGCTCTCCTACTTCTATATGTAGACATTTGAACATGTCTTTATATGTGGCTCTATGCCAAGCTTATTTTTTCTTGTGTATGTGGACATTTGAACATGTCCTTTTATGTTTTCCTTCTCAAATTTAGTGACATGTGCCTATATCGCTTATATTATATCCCCTTGGCCTAAATTTTTCATGCCTCATGTGTTTTTATGTTTTTTTCCTTGTATGATTCTACACCATGACACTTTTATTTTCTTATTACACACACACACACACACACACACACACACACACACACACACACACACACACACACACACACACACACACACACACACACACACACACACACACACACTAGATTTTTATTTCGTGAGAGACCTCATGCATCTCCCCTTTGTACTTTGGTGCCTTAATGGACATCATGCCCCATACCCATAAGTAGTTACTTAGATTTTATGCTAAACACATTGATTAAATATATCTTGACAACCTTGTGCAATGCTATATTATATCATGCATATTACATTACCTACTTATGCTTAGATACATTTACATTTTGATGTTATGTTTGTACATTATATTAGAATATGATGCATGTGCTCTGGATAAAATATTTTATAGAGATACTTATTTAGAGGGAATTTGTTACAAATATTTCACAAATACCCTCAAAATAGGGGGCATTCACATAGGTTTATCATAAAGATTAGGTCCCTAATTTTCTATTCACAGATACATTTCAGCACACATGTTAAATTTTGGACATCAGACTTAGGGCAGACATAGAATAGAAAAAAGACTAAGATTTAGTCTATATCACTCGTAAATTTGAGCAAAAAATCATTATAACCTATATTAGGACACTACCACCATAATATATTATTATCCTCTACATGGTGTTATTATCTAGTAGCCCAACTTTAATACTGTTTAGATCATTCAGACTAGTACACCAAGTACAACATAGATTTGCATAGATATAGTCACATGTTTGGCATTTATGTTTAGATTTTGCTTAGATACACTCATTTCAATTTAGATTCATACTAGTTACTCAAATTTTGGGGCATCATGTGTATCATGATCACTCCCACATTTAGTTCAATTACATAGATTCAATTATTACATAGTTAGTTTAGATTTAGTATACTCAGATACCAAATTGGGGGCATGTGTGTGGCACATAGTTTCCATATACTCATATTTATATAGGTTGATCAGATGGAATGGAAAACTATATGTCATTATCTACACTATATACACTTTCTATCACATTCTAGGTTGTCACTAGATTCATTCCTTACTCTATCTATAGTGGTTTTCATTCTTGAGTGGCTTAGAGCTGCCTGATATACTTGAGTGGTCATAGAGCTAAATACATAGTTAGATTTAATCAATGAGATACTTTCAACATTTTACATAGTATAATTACAAATTCATCTAATTCAAATAGGTGGGAAATGATGGATTCATGGCTTACTTGAGTTTTTGAGCCACCAACATGAGAGAGTTAGACACACTTACAGTCTTATCCAAGATATTCATAGATATCAGGATCAACCAAGTAGGGGTGGGAAATGATGGAGTGAAAACTAGATTGAGGTTTTGAGCCAACCATATGAGGATTGAGCAATCCATCAACTCAATCCAAGATATTCAATGATATGATCATTATGTACACTCAAACACATAAGTTTTCACCTGGTTCATGCATTGGTTTGTGTACCCAATGAGGTTTATTCATTCCTTTCCTCTTTCTTTACTCAGTTACAATTTTTTAGCATAGTATTTTTTTGATAGTCTCTTAAGTAGGGACTGATTTTTTCACGTTTCATTATAGGATATTACTTTGGATCATGTTCCACATACATAGACATAGATTTACATACTCAGACTCATCTATGTGAGCTTTAATTCTAAGATAAGTCCAAGTATGCTTCATTTTCCTTTATACTATTCATTTCACTTTGTTGTGTTACTAACATAAAGGGGTCAAATGTAATCACCTAAAAGTGTTAATTAGATGCTGAGATTGTTATTTGGTTACCCTATTCTTGGATTAGCCCTAGACCTATCATAAATATTTAGTCATGTTTTTCTAGTCATTCAGTAGACCACATTCACCTATAGCCAATAAAAATATAGTCCCAAAACTATCTTCCCAGATCCCAATCCAACTTTCTCAAGAATTTGCCAATAGGACATTAACACCACATTTGGGACACTAAATCTACATGGCACTAGGGTCCCCAACTAGGTGTTATTGTTATGATCCCTATCTCTTCCCAACATATACTTTTTAAAATATGTTCCCTTCCTATGTTTATCCTAAGAATATTTTCTTATATTCACAAGAAATACATCCCTATAAATACAAGTCTAATTCACCTCTATTTAGTAAATGGAAAATTAATTTAAAATCACATTCAAACCAAAGCCAAGTTAAGAAAAAATAAGGTGTTTGATCCCTATTCTACCCTACTTTTACATACTACCATCTAAAATATCCCTAAGCCCAATTTTCAAAAACTTCAAAGATTAATCACATTCAAGGCATCAAATCCCACTCTCATTCTAGAATTCACTTGCACTTGCTTCAAACACTAGGTGGGAGAACTACATTGGGATTGATCCCTCTTCAGAGTATTATTATGTATAAAAATATATTCAAAGTAAGATGTTAAATATGTCAAGTTCATACTATTAGTGAGCACATAATTATTATTCATTCCATACATGTAAGGAGGAATAGGCTTTTCACACTAAATTAGGTTTTCTAAGAAAAATATAGAGAACTAGGTTTTGTGCATATATGAATAGGACCTAAAAACATATTTGTATGTGCTCATATAAAATAGGAATAGTCTTGCAAAGGGGACACTATCACCACCTATAAGATACTATAAAAACATGGCACTATTTTCCATATTGGCCACTACTATCTAGTGAGTAGATGAACACCAAAATCCTATTGACAACAATCATACCTATCAAGATCTCAACTTTCAGAACCTAGGTTTTCAATGATAATTAGTTTTTAGATAAGTCTTTATTTAACCTTATTTAATGCTATTTTTATAAAGTCAAAAGAATTTAATTTATATTATAAATTAGTACTTAATTATTACATATTTATTTGACTAACCTAGACATCTAAACCATTCAATCTAAACATAATATTTTCATAGTACAACCCTAAAAGTTTAAATCATTTTCATACCATTATAGATCATTCTAACTAGTACACTAGGCACAATTTATATTTGCATAGATATAGTCACAGGTTTGATAGTTATGTTTAGATTTATCTTAGATATATTTATTTCAACTCAGACTAATACTAGTTCCATAGATTTGGGGGCATCATCTATAGCATTATCACTCCCATATTTAGTTTAATTACAAAAACTCGGCTATTATAAACTCAATTTAGATTTAGTATACTTAGATACTAGATTGGGGCATGTGTGTGGCACATAATTTCCATGTACTTAGCTTGAGATAGGTTAATCAGATGGAATGGAAAAATCCATGCCATTTTTTATGTTGTATACACTTGCTATCACATTCTAGGTTATCATCATATTCATGCCTTGTTCCATCTATAGTGGTTGGCATTCTTGCATGGCCCATATCTATTTAATATACTCAAGTGGCTATGGAGCTAAACACAGCTAGATTTACGTAGATACTTTCATTAATTTACACAATACAGTTACAAATGCATTTACTTCATATATGTGGGTAATGATGGAGACATGACCTATTTGAGTTCTTGAGCCACCCACATAAGATGGTTAAACATACTTATAATCTTATCCAATATATTCACAAAGATCAAGGTCTGCCAAGTAGGGGTGGGAAATGATGGAGTAAAAACCTGATTGAGTTCTTGAGCCACCCATATGAGTATTAAGTAAGACATTAACTCAGTCCAAGATATTCAATGATATGATCACTATGTACACTCACACATAAGTTTTCACCAAGTTCATACATTAGTTTGCATACCTAATGAGGTGTATTCATCCATTTCATCTATCTTTACATGGTTACTTTATTTCAACATAGTCTTTTTCTTTTGATCATCTCTAAGTAAGGATTGATTTGTACATGTTCCATTGTAGGAATTTGCTTTGGATCATGTTCCACATGAGTAGACCCAGACTCATATACTCAAAATTAGCTACATGGGATTCACTTCAAAGGTAAGTCTAGGTATGCTTATTTTTCCTTTATACTAGTCATTTTACTTTGTTATATTACTAAAATAAATGAAGGGCAAATATAATCACCTAAAAGTCATAATTGGATGCTAAGAGTATTACTTGAATCACCCTATTCATATCTTAGCACTAGACCTAACTTAAAACCTTAGAATTACTTTTTTATTCATTCAATGGACCTTAGTCAGCTACATCCATTCAAAACATAGTCCCAATACAGTGCTCTTAGATTCCAATACAACTTGCTCAACAATCTACAAAGAGGACATTAACACCACATTTGAGAAACTAAAACCATATGGAAATAGTGTCCCCAATTGGATGATATTATCCTTATCCATAACTCTTCATAATGGATTCTTTTTTAAATGTGTTCCCCTCATAAGTTCATCCTAAGCATATTTTTCTATCTATATAAGAAACAAAACCCTATAAATATAATTTTAATTCACCTCTATTCACTAGATGGAAAATAAATGCAAAAACTATTAAAACCAAAGATAAAGTCGAGAAAAAATCAAGGTATTTGATCCCTATTATTACCTAATTCTACATACTATGATATACATCAGTCCTAATCCCAATTTTAAAACATTTCAAATTTCAAGCACATTCAAGTCATCTAAACCCACTCTCATTCAATCATTCACTTGCACTTGCATCAAGCACTAGGTGAGAGAACTACATTAGGGTTGATCCCTCTTCAAAGTATTAGTATGTAGGCAACTCTCTTTAAAGTATAATTTTGAGGATGTCTAGTCCATCCTACTAATGAACACACAATATCTGGTAATTCCGTACTTCCAAGGAAGATTAGGGTTTGCACACTAAATAATGTATTTTAAGCACACCACAAAGCTCCATATTTCATGGATGTAGGAATAAGACCTAAAAATATAGGCACATGTGCTCTTAAAAACAATAATAGTTTCGTAAATGGGAAACTACCCCCACCTAAAGGAAACTACACAAACATTATTCTACTTTCCGTACTAGCCACTACTATCTAGTGAGTATAAAAATACTAGAATCCTATTGATGACACTCAGAATTGCCCAAATCTCAACTTTTAGAACCTAGATCATCAGTGATAGTTTGTTTTCAGATAAGTCTCAATTTATTACTATTTATTAATATTTTTAGAAATTCAAATAATGTCAAATGATATAATAAATTAGTACTTAATTATTGCATATTTATTTAACTAATTTATACATCTCATCACTTTAATCTGAACATAGGATTTTCATAGTGAAACCCTAAATGGTTAAATCATTTGGCGATTGTAATCATCTAAAAGAGGTAATTAAATGCTAATATTTTTATTTGAATTACCCTATTCATATCTTATCCTAGACTCATTATATATCTTTAGGCTTACTTTTCTAGTCATTCAATAGACTATAGTCACCTACAGCTAGTCAAAACATAGTCCCATAATTGCCATCTCAGATCCCAATTCAACTTGCTTAGTAGTATAAAAATAAGACACTAAACCCTCCTAAGTTTATACTAAGCATATTTCATTATCCCCAAAATCAATAGAACCATATAAATACAAGTCTAATTCACCTCTATTCACTAGATGGAAAATAGATGCAAATGTTATTTAAACCAAAGAAAAAGTTGAGAAAAATCAAGGTGTTTGATCCTTATTCTACCCTACTTATGCATAATACCATATATAATATCCATAATCCCAATATTTAAACATTTTAAAGCTTAATAACATTCAAAGAATTTAATCCCACTCTCATTCTAACATTTCCTTGTTCTTGCATCAAGAACTAGGTGGGAGAACTACATTAGGCTTGATCCCTTTTTGAAGAATTGGTATGTAAGAAACTCTCTTAACAATAGGGTATTGAGGATGTCCCATCCATCCTAATAATGAACACACAATTATTTATCATACCATACTTTTAAGGAGGATTAAGGTTTGCACACTAAAACAATCTTTCTTGGCACAACACAGAGCTCTAGATTTTGTGTGCACAAGAACATGACATAAAAACATAGGCATAAATGATCACAAAAAACAAGAATAGTCCCATAAAGGGGAGATTATCACCACCTAGAGGACACTACACAAACATGGCACTACTATCCATAATAGCCACTACTATTTAATGAGTAGATAAACACCAAAATATTATTGATGACTCATAAAACTACTTAGATCTTGACTTCAAAAACTTTGATCTTCTGTAATAGTCAGTTTTCATATAAGTATTTATTTATACCTATTTATTACTATTTTTAGAAGTTCAAATAAGGTCAAATGCTATAACAAATCTTTACTTAATTATTAAAATTTATTTATCTCATTTAGATATCTCATCCCTTTAATCTAAACATAGGATTTTAATAGTAAGAGTAAATTATATATTTAAGAAAGTATATAGTTTCAATAACAACACCAGGATTCAAAATTTTCAAATTTAAATCATTTGGTGAACCCATCTTACTTCAAATATTACTTCAAACCCTAGCTTGCATTCATCCAAATTTTGTACACTAAATTTATGGATGAATTTTTCTAATTTTATAATTTTTTTAGACAACCTAGCTAATTAAAATCAAACTCATATTAGGGTTTTGATTTATTTTACATTAAGTTAAATTGTTGAAAGGAAACCCTAGATTCTAAAACACTAACCCTAGATGCTCATAGAATATGTATCCTTTTTTATCCCATTTTCATTAGCTATTATTAATTATTCAAAATTCATATATTCTTTTGCTATATCTATTTTTCAATTTATTTACTATATGCCATCTAAAAAGCTATTTCTCTTACACTACTAATAAGTGATATACTTGGTGGTAATCCTATAGAGCATATTCAGATTCTAGTTATCTAAACCTATAACAAGGACAAAGAACCTATTACAACTTTAACTATGAATCGTTCACACCTTGATCATTTGGAATTTAATAGAAATGCATCTAAAGATGAATACTATAAATAAGAGCAAGATCATGTCCACATTAAGGATTAAGATACACTACCTACACTTAATGATAATGGCATAATAATGAACAAATATGAGGTATTATAAGGCTTCAAAGAGATAATTCAAGAATAACCCCTTGAATATGTACATATTATGTAGGCCATATCAGAAATAAATAATAAGACAAATAATGGTCAATCTTCAACCCCTCTAGTTAATAATGTTGTTATACATTTAGAGGGGCCCACTTAACCAACTCAGATTTCATAACCCAAGATTGTTATTTAACCATTAGTGATATATACACCACTTATGGCTATTTATACTCCATATGTATAATTACTTATGCAATAGGTTCTTACTATGCACTATAAGGTGTTACATCTCGATAAAGGAATAATTAGACCATCACATGCATTTGATTCCAATATTCTCTTACATGTTCCTTTGGCACATCACATAGCGGTAACTCCTTTGTCACCTGATTTCATGGCACCCAAGATCACATTATATGATGTCAAGGGTGACCCAAAGCATCAACTTAGATCCTTTCATATAGCATTTTTGGACTATGTGTCCATTGATTAGCTTCATATAAAGTTATTACTATGTAGTCTCAAGGATTACACCCTACAGTGGTTCTATGATTTTCCAAATCAATCTATCGTGAAAATCAATACTTTAGCTAACATGTTCCTAATTTACTTATATATCAAAATCAATGATAAGATATCATATGCACAAGTGGCATAGCTAACATAAAATTCAAATGAGCCCATAGCTGATTAAACTAAAGCACAAATTATAAGATCTCATTGAGGCTAACATTATTGATGTGGGCACACCCATAGTGGCACAAAAATAATAGTAGATAGAGGTAAAGGCACTTAATAAATTTTTATATCCTTTCCAAAATAATATAGATAATGAGGTAGGGGCACATCATGTGTTCACTATACATATTAGGTGCATCCACCACAAGATTCTTATCTCATAGTTACAAAGGAGACACATCCATTACATAACATTATTGGAATGTATCACACTATAGTGCCACCTATACCACTTATCACATTTTCAAATTAGGATATTGTGGATGAAGACATATATTTACATGCACTCTTCATATGAGCTTACATAGACCACCATCCTATTTATAGTGTTATGGTTGACAATGAGTCAAGCATAAACATGTGTACCATAACACTCTTTAAACACTTGGGATACATAAAGTGAGATATAATTCCCATAGATATAATCATTAGTGGTTTCAATGGCCATATTCAAAGATCCATTAGGGAGATTGTGCTTACATTACAAGTTGGACCAACACACATAGCCACTCGGTTCCTAATAGTACCTAATGTAGCTATATTTGATATATTATTTACCAAGTCATGGTTATATTAGTTCTAAGATATCCTATATATATTACACTAATGTTTGAAGTATATAATGCTAACTAAGTGGTTAATATTGAGGGTGTCCCATATGAGTATCCTATTCCCATCCCAGAAGCAGTTCTAAAATAGTTTTCAGCTATAGTTTTAGCATTATTATATATTGCATGGATATGAGTTATGACAAAGAGTAAAACTCTTATGCATACATCAAAGTGTTTAGTAGAATTTTTAGATTATGCCAAATCTAATTCTATGGTATCTACATGCACACATACTCTCCCATTAAGACCATTAATAGAGAGACCATTGCATCAAAGATTCATCATAGATTATAGAGTACCTTCCTCTACTCAATTTACATTGAGACTAGTTATATTAGGTTTTAGGGGTTCTCAACACATGGCACCTACATCACCTATAACTTATGCATCTACCAGATGGGTACCTAAGACCTCTATAGTTCATAGGGCATCATAGTTATTGACTCAACATCATAGCATCACTACTCAGGCATATTCAGACTCAGATTATACAACATAATAGATCATGGGATCAAAGGTACCCTTACACACCACACACACAATCGGATCCCCCTATTTGACATATGTCATGATGATGGTGAATCTCCCATGATACTCATTGATTAGTATGGTTCCTAAACTTTTACATACTTCCATCTCTTTCTTTTTCCTTGTACATATTTTATTTTCATTTGCTTGTACGTAGCTTATACTCATAAAACACAAATAATATAAAATTTTAAAATACAAAAACATTCAAATATTTTAAAAACATAATTTTTTATAGATTGTATGTATTTTTATGTTTACATTTTTACTAGTTTCTAGGTATTGCATATTTATAGTTATCCTAGTATAATTGGTTTTATCATACACATATGCTTCACTTGTTCTTGTCAAGTGATTGTAGATTCTAGATAGGACTCTAGTCAACTAAATTGATCTAAACTAGAAATCATCTACCCATTGGGGGAATTTACACTAATCCATGTTTATACATTTAATGCATCTACGCACTCAAGAGCATATCATACATAATTTTCATAACCAGGTTCTATCTAACATACTATACATTCTTTTTTACTCATTGATTTATCTTTATATTGATCACTACTCCTCATTCCTCATTTTTTTTCTAATTATCACTTGTTTAGCATGATCACTGATGTCTTAGGTTATCATTGATGTCAAAGAGATCTTTTGGTACTAATACATGAATGATAAAGTGATCTATTTGATAGATTGAAGAGATATGGCACATATGTAGGTCTATAAGGACAAATAAGAAGTTTTGAGGCATCCATAGATGTCTTGGTGAATTTTTGGTGTGTTACTTGATCATTTGGAAATAGGAACTTTCATATTATAGCTTAAAATAAGCTAGATCATCACTACACCTCATAGAGATATGAGTGATCCAATAAGTTTGTAAATTTAATATATGTACTTAGAAACTAAATAGGAATCAAAGTTTGTCATGGAGATGTTTTATATAGTTCCAAGAAGGTATCGTAAAGATTTAGAGTCTTGAATTGTTTTCTATCTCAATTTATAAAGATTTAAAATTATTCAAGTAGATTTTGATAGGCTAGAGACAATCAAGTTTAACTATGTTAAATTATAGGGTAAATTAGTCTAGATAGATCTAATGGTACACATTAATTTTTAGATAGTGATCTAATAGTGTGTATTATGTCAATATGTCATCTAAATGCTCAGAAGGCATGCAAAGCTACCAAGTGTCAAAATTTCATTTGAAGATAGATTGTATGGTGTACAAAAGGTACATGAAGGTGCCAAGTGTCTCAAGATCATTGATATGTCAAAAGATCCAATGGTGAGTTCATGTTCATATAAATTTTGATCAAAATCATGTAATGAGTCAAATTTTCAATAGAATGTGTAAAAGGCACATGGATATACCAAGTGGAAAAAGACCATTAGAGTGGGACTGATAATAATGCTTAGAATGCACGTAGGAATACCAAGTGTCACAATCATTGGGACTGATAACAATATGATTATAAAGCACATGAGGGTACTAAGTGTCATAATCATGGGATATCTAATCAAATATAAATGGTGAGACATAAAATATAAAGACTAGGCTACTTTGAAGGAGATCGATGGTGTAATATTTATTCAAAGGTGCCAAAGAGCACAAGATGAGGTCAAAGTATCTGATGTTTAATGTTTTCACAGTAGAGCACTACAAGATAAAGACCAGGATACTTTTATGTGTATTGATGGTGCATATTTTTTCAATGTTTATAGGAAGCATGAGATGAGGTCAAAGTGTTTGATGTTTAATGGTGACCATTGGGATTTGAATTTTCAAATTAATAAAGGAAGATCAATCTCTATTATTTGAGCTCTAAATTTTTAAATATGATAAATTTGATAATTATGTGAAAGGTAAAGTTGTATAGGACTTCAAGGCACATCTAAAAATGATTATTATATGGTCTGAGTGTTTATACAATTATAGATATTAAGCTTCAAATTTGACTATTTATTCATTCATGATGTTACTATATACATAATAATATTTGAGCAATTTGTGCTTTAGAAGAAGATTGGTTTGGTGGGAATAATCACATGAATATGTCTTAGAGTTCAAATAGAGTAGAAACATGTATTTAAAAGTGATATTGTGTTCTTTTTTTGCTTGATGAAGTGATAAAGAGGTAACAAGTCTCCATGAGACCTATAGGGGCTATTAAGGCCTAATTGAAAGGCATAACTACATAAGTGTGACCCATGGAAATTATGGTCAACCTGTGTTGATGGTATTGTTAATTGTGTTAGCATGAGAGAATACTTAAGGGTTAAGTCATGCATTTGGCTAACCAAGAAGACATTATTATTAAAAACTCTATAAAGAGTGAAAGTAAGGATGATGGTTTCTATTTATGTATGAGTAGAGCATGTGTTGAGAGATTATAAGATAGAGTCGAAGGAAATATATCAGAGGGAATATTATAAATGGATGAATGAAGTAAAAAGTAGATTAAGGATGAGTGAAGCAGCCTAGAGTGGTCCAAAAGGGTTTTTAGATGCATTTCTTATATGAGCAAGTTTGGGTGTGTGTGTTGAGGTGAAAGAGAAGTGTTATACATTATGTCTCCATCAGATTGAAAGGAAATCTAAGCTATGTATCTATTGATTTAATAAGGTGTTGTGTGGGTGATTGACATATAGAACAAGTGGGTGCTTAATCATACTTAGGGGTGGGTGATCCTTGTGAAGTGGATGCTTTACTAAAAGGTCTCTTGTGTTGAGTGTGGCGCCCTTTGGGACTATCACATGACCATGATGGTATGTTTTGGGGGCTTAAAGAGCTCCAAGGATGTGAAGAGAACATTTTAAATTTACTCCTCATTTGTGTGAATATTATTAAATTCTTATTTAATAATTTTCATGTTTACTTCCATGCTTGTTGGAAGTGGGATTGATTTCCTTATTTTTTAGGGAATTAATTGTTAATTAAATAATTTCTATATGAGTAGAATTATTAAATATTTTATTGAATAATTTATATGAGGTATTATGGAAGTGGGATTGATTTTCATATGAGAAAATTATTAAATGTTTCATTTAATAATTTCTATGATGTATTATGGAAGTGGGATTGATTTCCGTATGAGAAAATTATTAAATGTTTCATTTAATAATTTCTATGATGTATTATGGAAGTGGAGTTGGTTGTTATCACATCTACATTGGAACTTGTACCTTTTGGAGGAGTATGGCATGTTTCCACTTGATGGGGGATTATAGATAAGAATTATTAGGTAGAATGGCATATTTATTCATGAATGAGATTATCTTGATGGGTAATGGTGATTTTCTACTTGAAGGATGGATTTATAAATCATTGGTTATATATACAGGGTGTGGTGTGACCTTTTAGAGGTTGTTGATGATTTTTATCTGTAGGTGTAACTTTTGAGAGATAGAGTCAAAGTGCAGGTGTTTCACAAAGTGTAGGTGTTCATTTATAGGGTGTGTTATAACATCTTGTGAGATATAGTAAAGTGTAAGTGTAGTTGAAAGTGCATATTTTTTTATGTAGTATTTTTATAGAAGATTTTTTCTATCTCTGTGATGGCTTATTGTAATATTATTTTAGATTACTAGTTTATTTGAGTACTTTCTTATTGGATGTAGCCCACATTAGGTGAACCATGGTATATTTATGTTCTATTATTGTTGGTTTTTTAATTTTCTCCATTTAACAAACATTAACTTTGATTTGAGGAATTGATTCTATGATGCATTTAGTGCATAGTTAAATCTAATTTTACACATTTAAAATATGTTTTATGGGTTTTAAATTAAATATTTTATGGTGGATTAAATTTTGTTTGAATTCACTTAATTCCTAACAACTAGTATCTGAGATTTGTTGGTGTTTCAACCGAAGTGGTAAATCAAAGGAAAGGTTATTAACTTGAGTGGGAGTTATGGGAGAAGAAATTAGATTCAGAGTTGAGATGTTTGATGGTAAGAATTTTGGTTTGTGGAAAATGCAAATGGAAGATTACTTGTATTAGAAGGAACTTCAACTCCCTTGGAGGGGAAAGAAGGACAACCTACAACTATGAGTGATGTAGATTGGACATTACTTGATAGAAAGGCATTGGGAGCCATATAGTTATGCCTTACATCTTCTGTTGCATTTAACATTATAGATAAGATAACTACAAAGGATCTCATGGATAAAATTGAAAAGTTATATGAGAAACACTCAGCTTCAAATATAAAATTTCTTATGAAAATATTGTTTAATATGAAAATGTCTAAAAATGGTTCAATTACTAGTTATTTAAATGATTTTAATAGGGTTTTAAGTATGCTCAACACTTTTATTGGAATTAATTTTGATGATGAATTTAGATATTTTCTGATTTTATGTTCTTTGCCTGATAGTTGGGATAGTTTGGTTATGGTTATGAGTAATTTAGTCCTTGCCAAGGGAAGCTTGAATTTTGAGGATGTTGTAGGTGTGATTCTTAATGAGGATATGCGAAGGAAAAGCACTGGTGAATCATCTTTAGGTAATGCTTTATCTATTGATACTAGAGGGAGGAAAAAGGACAAGATCAAAGGAAACCATGGAAAGTCAAAAGGTAGATCTAAATCCAAATCTAAAGACAAGATGATATGCTAGCATTGTGGGAAGAGTGGACACTCAAAGAAGGATTTTTTGTCACTTCAAGATAAGAATGCCAAAAAGGAAGAAATGAATGAGGTAAATGTGACATCAGGTAAATCATGTTAGAATGCCTTAATTATTTCTATGGATAGTTTTTTTGAGTCTTAGGCATTAGATTGAGGGGATTCTTTTCATGCCACCCCACATAGGCATTATTTTACTAATTATGTTCAAGATAATTTAGGACATGTTTATATTGGTGATGAGGAACCATGTGAGATAGTAGGGAAAGGTTATGTTCAAGTTAAAATTTAGAATGGGAACACATGGATCCTTAAGTATGTCAAACACATGCTTATGTCAAGACATAATTTTGTTTTAGTGGGGAAATTTGGTAGTGAGGGATGTTCAATAATGTTTACTATAGATTCTTAGAAATTTACCAAAGGGGATCTTGTGATTTTGAGAGGTAATAAAGTTGTTACTTTATATTTGAATAGTAGTGTTTATTATTGTGATTTAGTTATTGTAGATGGAGATGTAGCTATGTGACACTACAATATCGATCATAGGAGTCATAAGTGCATGGAAATCTTAAAAGATAAGTTTCTTGGATTGAAAGATCTACATCTAGACTTTTGTGAGAATTATGTGTATAGAAAATAGAAGTGGATTAAGTTCCTTAAAGTTGGACCCATAAAGATAGAGCAAAAGTTATATTTGGTATATTCAGATGTGTGGGGACCAACTCAGGTATCTTCTATTGGTGATTCCAATTATTATGTCACTTTTATTGATGATGCAACTAAAAAAGTTTGGGTTTATTGTATTAAAAGGAAATATGAGGTATTTAACACTTTTAAGAAGTGGAAAGCCTTGGTTGAGAATGAAACAGGTCTCAAGTTGAAATGTCTCAAATC
This sequence comes from Torreya grandis, assembly GCA_037957365.1. Classification (NCBI taxonomy): domain Eukaryota; kingdom Viridiplantae; phylum Streptophyta; class Pinopsida; order Cupressales; family Taxaceae; genus Torreya; species Torreya grandis. The sequence continues at coordinate 69,291 of JARHVA010010333.1, read as the reverse complement.
AGATAATGGAGGGGAGTATTGTAGTAATGTTTTCTTTGATTATTGTTCTAATAATGAAATCCATAGGCAAAGGATAATTCTAGGAACTTCATAGCATATTGGGGTATCTAAAAGGATGAATAGAATAATAATGGAACATCCTAGGAGCATGAGGTTACATGCAGGGTTGTATTTATAGTTTTGGGCATAAACAATTAACATGGTAGTATATCTGATTAATGGAGGACTCTCTATGCCTTTGGATGGAGGCATTCCTAAACAATCTTGGTTTAGTAAAAAAAATTATTATTATTTTCTTAGAGTCTTTATATGTGAATCTTTTTCTTTCATCAAGAAAAAGCAAAGGACCAAGTTAGAGGATAAATTAGAGAAATGCAAATTTTTTGGATATGGTGTGGATGACTTTAGTTTCTATTTATGGAGCATTAAAGATAATAAAATATTTTGGTTTAGAGATGTAATCTTTAATTAAAAATTCATATATAAGGATCAGTTGCAGGAATAGGAATATGAAGAGAAAGACTACATAGTATTGGATGACATTACGAAAGGAAAAGTATCTAATGAATTAGTTTAGGAACCTTATACACAAGGACCCCAAAATCCTATGGTAAGAAGTTTTTATAAGGTAAGAAAAGCACCTAAACATTTTCCTCCTTTGAATTATTTTTTATTCACTAATAATGGAAAACCAAAGTGTTATGAGGAAGCAATGTAGGTAGATCCTATGATGAAATGGGAACAAGCCATGGATGAGGAGCATAGATCTCTCATGGAAAACTAAATATGGGATTTGGTAAGGCTACCCAAGGGAAAGAACACATTTCTAAACAAGTGGATCTTTAAAATAAAAGAAGAGGATGAAAGAATAAAAAGGTATAAGGCTAGGATGATGGTCAAGGGATTTGCACAAAAAATAAGTATTGATTTTGATGAGATTTTCTCTCCTATTGTAAAAATGACTTCAATTAGGATTGTTCTTTGTTTAGTTGTAGTTGAGGATTTACACTTAGAAAATTTAGTTGTGAAAACTACTTTTCTTCATGGTGATTTGGATGAAGAGTTGAATATGAAGTAGCCATAGGGATATGAGGTCAAAAGAAAGGAAAACTATGTGTGTAGACTAAAGAAGAGATCATATGGCCTAAAACAAGCTCCATGACAATGGTATAATAAATTTGATTATTTTATATTGGAAAAAGAATATCAAAGGTGTAATTTTGACCATTTCATGTACATCAAACATTTTGATGATGGTTTCTTTATTATTTTATGTTTGTATGTGGATGACATGTTAGTTGTAGGAAAGAACATACAACATATTCAGATGCTCAATAAATAACTTAGTGACTCATTTTCTATGTAGGATTTGTGTGCTACAAAAAATTCCTTAGCATGAGGATTACTCATGATAGGAAGGAGAGGAAGCTAGTTTTATCCCAATCAGAGTATGTGAAGAAATTTTTGGAAAGGTTTAGCATATTGGATGTTAAATCTATTGGTACTCCTTTGGTAGGCCACTTTAGATTATCAAAGGAGTAGTGTCCCAAGATAAAAGTTGAAGATCTTAAGATTTCCAAGGTACCTTACTCATCGATAGTTGGCAGTTTGTTGTATGCCATGGTTTGTACTAGGTTGGTTATTGCCCAAGAAGTGGGAGCTGTGAGGAGGTATATGAGTTATCTAGGTTATGAGCATTGGTAAGTAGTGAAATATATTCTTCAACATTTGAGAGGAACTATTGATGTTGCATTATGTTATGGCTGATCAAATACCACTTTGCATGGTTATATGGACTCAGATATGGCAAGGGATATTAATAATAGGAGTATGATAGGATATATATTTTCTATTATAGATAAAATAGTTAGTTGGATTTCTAGGACATAGAAGTTTATGGTTTTGCAATCGCAAAGGTAGATTATATTGCTCCCACGGAGGCTACCAAGGAGATTATTTGGTTATAGGATTTGTTTAAAGAGTTGAGGCATGAGAAGAAAGTTAGGAGACTACATAGTGATAGTCAGAGTGATATTCATTTGGAAAAGAATTTTACTTTCCACTCAAGGATGAAACACATTCAGTTATGTTATCACTTCATCAAGATAACTTTGGAAGAGAACTTGGTGAAGCTAGAGAAGATTCATACTAGCTAGAATCCTAAAAATATGATGACAAATGTGGTCACATTAGACAAGTTGAGACTATGTTTAGATTTGGTTGCTCTTAGTGATTGTGGAGTAGTGATAGAAATTGTTTAGGAGAAAGGGTCTCCATGTGGGAGATTGAGTGTGGAGGCCTTTGGGGCTATCACATGAATGTTTTGGGGGCTTTAAGATCTCCAAGGATGTGTGGAGCACATTTTAAATTTACTCCTCATGTTTTTGAATATTAGTAAATGCTCATTTAAAAATTTTCATGTTGACTTCCATGCTTGTTGGAACTGGGATTGATTTCTTAAATTTTAAGGAATTAATTATTAATTAAATAATTTCCATATGAGTATGATTATTAAATATTTCATTTAATAATTTATATGATATATTATGGAAGTGGGATTGATTTCCATATGAGAAAATTATTAAATGTTTCATTTAATAATTTCTATTATGTATTATGGAAGTGGAGTTGGTTGTTATCAATTGTGCCTTTTGTAAGAGTATGGTATGTTTCCACTTGATGGAGGATTTATGGACAAGAATTATTAGGTAGAATGGTGTGTTTCTTCATGGATAGAGCTTATATTTATGGGGAGTGGTAAGTTTCTCCTTGGGGGATGGATTTATACATCATTTGTTGTATATACAGGGTATGGTTTGACCTTCTAGAGGTTGATGATTTTTATCTACAAGTGTGGATTTTGAGAGACAGTGTCAGTGTAGGTGTTTTGAAAAGTACAAGTGATCATTTACAAGGTGTGGTATAGCAGCTTGTTAGATACAGTAAAGTGTAGATGCAAGTGCAAATGCAACATTTTTGGTACATCATTTTCTATAGGAGATTTTTCTATCTCTATGAGAGTTAATTGTATTCTTTTTTTATATTACTCTTTTATTTGAGGAATTTATTGGTGTATGTATCCTAGGTTGGGTGAACCAAAGTATATCTATGTTATGTGTTATTTATAGTTTTTTAATTTTCTCCATTTAACAAACATTAACTATGATTTGAGGAATTGATTTTGTGATGCATTTGGTGCATAGTTAAATAACATTTCAAATGTGGTTTATGTGTTTTAAATTAAATATTTTATGGTGGATTAAATCTGGTTTGAATTTACTTAATTCCTAGCATCTTGTTTGTGATCATCTTATAAGATAAGTAGTTCATGTGTTTACAAGATTGAGAGTGGATTTTATTCTCCTTGAGGGTTTCCCACAGGAATAATGTGTTGTGTGTTTTGATCTTCCATCATATTTATTATTCATTATTATGAATATATTTTATGTGTTATGAATGCTTATGATTAATGATTAAGAGTTTGAAAGGATAGTAATTAAATTTTAAAATATCTTGCATCATTGATTCATTCTTCCATCTCAGTAATTATACCTCCAATAATTTGAATTAGAGTCAGGACCTTCATTGCAAGTTTAAACACTTGAAGGTGATCATAGGTATAATGGAAGATAAAGAGGATAAGTTTTTTATTCAAGGTGACCTAATATGTGATTTATCAGATCTCAAATCTTCAAGGGAATAAAATTAATGTCTAAAATAAAAGATTAAAAATTCAGACCTAACTTCCTCTGTATATCATGAGTTGCTTGCAAGAATTGATAGTGTGAAGACATAAATAAGAATAGTAGAATAAATAATCAAACTTTTTCAGGTTGTGGTTGATACAAATTTAAATCAAAGAATGGATCAATTGGAAGGTAAAGTTATAACTTATATTGATGCACATTTATCTAAAGATAAGCAAAAATCTAGCTCTATAAAAGAATATGTGGATGAGATGTCTTGGGTTATTGATGATCAAATAAGAGGAGTGATTAACATCAACAAATATAGTTATGTTTTCAATGGACACTATTATTCTTGTAATGAATATGGTCACAAATATAAGGATTGTACTTACTCTCGAAGGAGAAGAAATGAGGTACTTTGTTATAACTACAATCAATAGGGACATATAACACACTTTTGCAAAAAGGAATATTAGAAACAATAATTTCAAGTTATTGACACCATCAAATGGTTCAATAAAGACAAAATCAAGATTCAAATGAAAAATTAATAGGACTCAGAGGAAGAATCCATGTTTTAACAAGCTACCTTACATACTCAAGAGGATGAACATAAGAAATGGTACATAAAAAATGGTTTCTCAAGTCATATGACCAGAGACACGGGTATGTTTATTTCACTCAAAAACCATAATTCAAGTTTAGTAAGGTTTGGTGACAACTACTCTCCTAAGATATTTGGGAAAGGATATATAAGTTTGGATAATGATCATACAAGAAATGAAAATGTTCTATATGTAAACATTTTGAAACACAATCTTCTAAGTGTTAGCTAAATGTGTAAACAAGGATATGTTGTGACTTTTCATGACAAAGGATGTGAAGTGAGAAGTTCCAAGTCTAGAAAATTAATTTCAAACATTCACAAGGTAGATACCAACTTATATGTGTTCTATGAATCTAATAAATAAAGATGCTTCATGAATCAATTATAGAAAATCGGGCTTTGGAATAAAAGACTTGGACATCTGAAATTTGATAGTTTAGTAAAGATCAATTCAAAAGTACTAGTGAAGCATATGCCTAAGATCATGAAGATTCTTCATACTCTCTATAAGGCATGCCTTTATGGAAAGCAAGTCAAAAGAAGATACAAATCTAAGAAAAACTCTACCACAATAGCACTAGAGTTGATCCACATAGACCTTTGTGGACCTATAAGAACTCCAAGCACTCAAGGTAATAGCTAATCTATGTCATTAATTGATTACTTCACTAGAATGACTTGGATATTTTTTCTTAAAGATAAATCAGAATATTTTGGACAATTTAAAGCATTCAAAGCTCTTGTTAAAAATTAAAAAGGATCATAAATCAAGTGTGTAAGATTAGATAGAGGGGGTGAATTTTGGTCTTATGAGTTTGATGAATTTTATGAGGAATAAGGAATTATATGAAAATACTCTGGTGCTAGGACACCCCAACATATTTGGGTAGTTGAGAGGAAAAATAGAATTGTCTAAGAGATGATTAGAACCATGATTCAAGATTTCAAACTTTAATATGATTTTTGTGAAGAGGATACCAGTACATATGTTTATATCTTAAAAAGATGAGAAGTCAAAAAATGGTGATAAGACTCTGTATGAGCTATGAAAAAATAAGATAGCCAATGTTGAACACTTTAGAGTGTTTGGGAGCAAGTGGTTTATCAAGAGAAATGAATAAAATATTTTAAAAATTGACTCAAGATATGATTAGGGCATCTTCTTGGATTATTACTCTATACATTTTTCTTATATATTTTTCAATAAGAGACTCCACAAAGTAATTGAAAGATCTAATTTGAGAGTGTAAGAATCAAGTGACATCAAAAATCCTAACTTGTAGACAATTGACACTATTGAGGATGTTATTTTTAAATAATGAAAGGATAATTGATCAATAAAATGATGAAGAGGAAGAATTAAGACATGATACTAAAGTACCTTCTATGAGAATACTGAAGGATCATCTAGTTTCCCAATTTATTTGAGATGTGAACGCTAGTTTGCAAACTAGGATAATAAGGTTGATAAATCAAAATCAACAAGACATAGCTTTGTTATCCAAGGTTGAACACAAAACTTTCTTAGAAACCATCAAATATTAAATTTGGACATGTGTTATAGATGAATAAATTGATAAAATAGTGAAGAATGAAACATGGGATCTGGTTCCTAGACCAAAAACCAAGAATGTGATAAGCACTAAGTGGGTATTCAAAAATAAGATGAATTATAAATGAGAGGCCATAAGAAATAAATATATACTAGTGTATAAATGATATTATTATTTTGAAGGGATATATTTCTAGGATACTTTTGATCCAGTGGCAAGAATGGAAGCAATCAAACTCTTCTTGTCATATGCTATTTTCAAGGATTCTAAGTATACCAAATGGATGTGAAATATACCTTTTTGAGTGGTAACTTATAAGAAGAAGTGTACATTGAGTTACATGAAGTAATATTATTGTCAAATTATTGAGACTATGTGTGCAAATTGAAGGCTTTATATGGTCTTAAACAAGCTCCTAGAGCTTTGTATGATAGACTAGACATGTATCTTCAGAGTGAAGGTTTCAAAAGAGGGGTAGTTAATAGTAATTTATACATCAAGATTGAAGGTAGTTATAAATTACTTATATTTATATATGTTGATGACATAATATTGAATTTTGATAATGACATTATGAGTTAAGAATTTCCATACGTCATGAAGACTAAATTTGATATGTCTATATTGGGAGAGCTTTCATTATTTTTGGGATTGAAAATTAAGCTACTAGATGTAGGGATATTCATTTAAAAAACTAAATACATCAATGATATGCTAAGGAAATTTGCTATGGTGGAGTATAAACCAATGAGTAAACCAATGATTATAGGTTACAATTTGAGTAATCAAGATGACTCGTAAAAGGCTGATCAAACTTTATATAGATCTATGATTAGATGTTTTTTGTACTCCACTACCTCTAGACTTGACATCATGAAAGCATTAGGATTTGTTGGTAGGCTTCAAGATGATCATAGAGAATATGACTTGAAATCAATTAAATGAATCTTAAGGTATCTTAAGGGCACCATAAATTATGGTTTATGGTATCCTAGGAATAAAGAATTCACCCTAAAGGCATACACTAATGCAAAATGGGAAGGTTGTGTGGATAACAAGATGAGTACCAATGGTGGTGTTTTAGTCTTGGGTTAATGTTTGGTATCTTTGATAGGCAAGAAGCAATCTGTAGTATCCTTATCCACTACATAATCTAAGTATATAGATATTACCTTATGTTGCACTCAATCTATATGGATGAAGCAAACCTTGGAAGACTATTAGTTAATGAAAAAAAAGCATGTCCCATCTACTATGATAATACTAATGAAATTAATATCTCAAATAATCCTATAATGCACTCAAAAACTAAACATATTCATATTAAATATCATTTCTAGATAGAACATGTGAGCAATTAATGTGTTAAGTTGGAATATGTGCATACAAAAAAATAGTTTGTAGACATTATGACCAAACCTTCAATAAAAGAAACATTTGAGTATCTAAGACAAAGATTGGGAGTCATATCCTTGTCTACAAATCAATATAAGGTTCTTGGTTGAAGGGGAGATAACTCAGTTAGCCTGAGTAACTTGAAGAAGATGTGCTTGATGTTAAGGGGAGCTTTCTAAGATCTATGAATAGCTTGTTAGGTCCAAGGATTTGAAAAGTTCTAGTTCAGATTGGTGCATGTCAAAAGGGAGAAATTGATTCATTTTATTGAAAAGAATGTAAGTATCCTAATCATTTTAAATGGTATTTGAATGCATAATTTTGATGAGGTTGAGCATGAAGTTTTAGAAGATAGATTTTGATGCATATGAGTTATTATGAGACGCTTTGTCATTAATGTCAAATGAGGGAAAATATTAGAATGAATAAGTTCAAATGATTAACAATTCATTCTCAAGATGTTTTCCCATCTATGACCAAGGGGGAGATTATTGAGCATGGTCATTAATGTCTTAACTTGTCATTGATGTCAAAGAGAGCTTGTGGTTCTCTTACATGAATGAAAAAGTGATATTTTTGATAACTTGAATAGATATTGCACATATGTAGGTTTTTAAGGATACATAAGAAGTTTTGAGGCATACATAGACGTCTTGGTGAAGCTCTAGTGTGTCACTGGATCATTTGGAAAGAGGAACTTGCATATTCTAGCTTGAGAGAAGCCAGACTGTCAATACACATCATGCATTTATGAGTTATCTATAAATTTTGTGAATTTAATGTAGGTAATCATAAAGTTAATAGTGGTCAAAGATTTTCATGGATATGTTGTCTATAGTGCTAAGAAGGTACTCTAAATATTTGGATTCTTGAAGTGTTTTATAGCTCAACATATAAAGCTTCAAATTTTCTTGAGTAGACTGTGATGGGCCAAAGACCATCAAGTTTAACTACGTTTAATCCTAAGGTCAATTAATCAAGATATATCTAATGTTTGATGTTAATTGTATGATAGTGATCCAATGGTGTGGATTAAGTCAATATGTCAACTAAATGCTCTGAAGGCATGTGGAATTTCCAAGTGTCAAATTTTCATTTGAAGATAGAGTATAGGGTGTGTAAAAGGCATTTAAGGTTGCTAAATGTCTCAATATCATTGATCTATTAGAATATCTACTGGTGAGAATGTGTTCATATATATTGTTATCAATGATGTGTATTGAGTAAACTTGTCAATAAAATGTGCAGAAGGCATGCAGAGCTACCAAGTGGCAAAAGACCATTGGAGTAGGGACTGACAACAATGCTCATAATGCACATGGGACTATTAAGTGGCATAAGTACAAGGACATAAAATAAGGTATTTAAAAGGTATGTGATGGTTCCAAGTGTTGTAATCATGGGATATATGATCAAACATAAATGGTGAGCACTGTAAGATAAAGACCAGGCTACTTCCAAGGAGATAAATGTTGTGTATTTATTCAAAGTTTCCAGGAAGCATGAGATGAGGCCAAAGTATCTGATGTTTAACATTTTAATGGTGAAGCACTACAAGATAAAGACCAATATACATCCTTGGAGATAGATTGTGTGTATTTATTCAAAGTTCCTAGGATGCATGAGATGAGGTCAAAGCGTTTGATGTTTAAAGGTGATCATTGGGATTTGAATTTTTAAATTAGTGAAGGAAGACTAATCTATAGTATTTTATCTCTAACTTTTGATCTATGATGAATTTGATAATGGTACAAAATTAAAAGTTGTAAAAAAATTCAATGCACATCAAAAAATTCTAATTTTAAGGTCTAAATATTTGTATAGTTTTAGATATCAAGCTTCAAATTTGAATATTTGTTCATTCATGGTATTATTATGTACAAAATAATGTTTGAGCAATTTGTGCTTTAGTAGAAGAGTGGTTAGGTGGGAATAATCACCTAAATATGTCTTGGAGGTCATATCGAGTAGACCCATGTATTTTAAAGTGATAATGTGTTTTTTTTGTCTTGATGACGTGCTAAAGAGGTAACAAGTCTCTATAAGACCTATAAGGGCTACTATGGGATATATTTGCTTCTACACCATGACACTTAGGTCTTATACACCATGACACTTGTATTTTATTATTACACATAGATAAACACACCAGTATTTGATGCCATGATGGACCTTATCCATCTACCCATCCTACTTGGGTGCCATGACAGACATCATGCCCCATCTCCCTAGGTAGTTACTTAGATTTATTATTATACATTGCTTACATATATATTGACACCGTTGTGTAATGATAGATTTAAAAATACATCTTACATTACTTACTTATGCTTAGATATATTTTCATTTTGATGTTATGTTCATACATTATATTAAAATATCATGTACATGCTCTGGGTAACACATTTTGCATAGCTACTTCTTTAGAAGGAATTTATTACATATATTTCATAACTACCTTCAAAAGAGGGGGAATTCACAAGGGTTTTTTCCAAGATCAGGCTCTTGATTTACTATTCATAGATACATATCAACACATAGGCTCAATTTTAGACATCAGACTCAGGGTAGACATAGAATAAAATAAAGATATAGAATTCAATCTAAATCACTCATAAATCAGAATAGTTAGACATTAACACCTAGATTAGGACATTAGCATAACAAGGTGCTTCTATCCACTACAAGGTGATAATATATAGTATCCCTATATTCAATATAGTTTGAATCGTTTAGACTAGTACACCAAGTACAATACAAATTTATACATATATAGTCATAAGTTTGACTGTTATGTTAAAATTTAGCTCATATTCATTTATTTCAGCTCAGATTCATACTAGTTCCTAATATTTGGTGGAATCATGTGTAGTATGATCACTCCAATATTTTTTTAGTTACATAGATTAATCTATTACATAGTTAAAATTTATTATACTTAGATACTAGATTGACGTCATGTGCATGGGATATAATTTTTATATACTCAACATCAGATAGGTAAATCAGATGGAATGGAAAACTCCATGTCATTCTCTACACTATACACACTTTATATCACATTCAAATTTATCACCAGATTCATGACTTACTCTATCTATAGTGTTTAGGATTTTCAATTGGTCTAAATCTACCTAATATACCTCAGTGTCTGCAAAGTTGAATACACAATTAGATTTACTCAGTTAAATACGTTTATAAATTTGTATAGTATAATTATAAATGCATATAATTCACACAAGTCTGTGATGATGGATTCATGGCCTACTTGAGTTATTGATCCAATTAAATTAGAGGGTTAGACACACTTAAAATCTTATCCAAGATATTCATAGAGATCAAGGTCCACCAATTAGGGATGGGTAATGATGGGGTCAAAAATGGATTGAGATATTGAGCCACCCATATGAGGATTGATTAATCCATCATCTTAGTATAAGTTATTTAATTATATTATCACTATGTACATCCATAAATATAGGTTATCACCAGGTTTATGCATTGCTTCAGATACCCAACAATGTGTATTCATTCATTTCCTCTCTCTTTACTTATCTTTTACTCAATTACTTCATTTCAACATAGTCTTTTGATTTTGATCATCTCCTAAGTAAGGAGTGATTTTTGAAATTTTAACAATAGGATATTGATTTGGATCATGTCTAACATATGTAGACCTAGATTCTCATACTCAAACTTAGTTATGTGGGCTTCACTTCCAAACTAAGTCTAGGTATGCTTCTTTTTCCTTTATACTAGTCATTTCACTTTACTACATTACTATCATAAAAGGGGGGAAAATGTAATCACCTAAAAGTGGTAATTGGATGCTAAGAGTGTTTCTTGAGTTATCCTATTCATATATTAACCCTATACCCATTATAGAGCCTTAAACTTACTTTGCTAGTCATTTAGCAGACCACAATCATCTATAACTAGTTAAAACACACTCTCAAAACTATCATCTAAGATTTGAATTCAATTTACTTAATAATCTACCAATATGACATTAGTTCCACATTTGGGACACTACATCCAAATGGTGCTAGTGTCCCCAACTGTGCACTATTGTCCTTAGACCTAGCTCTTCCCAATAGATACTTTTTAAAATGTGTGCCCATACTAAGGTCAGCCTAGGCATATTTTCCTATCCACATAAGCAATAGTACTTTATAAATATAATTATAATTTACCTCTATTCACTAAATGGAAAATAGATGTAAAATTTATTCAAATGAAACATAAAGTTGAGAAAAATTAAGGTATTTGATCCCTATTCTTCCCTACACTTTCATACTACCATCTACAACAAACCTAATCAAAATTTTCAAACATTTCAAACCTCAAGAAATTTTAATGAATCCATTCCAACTCTTATTTTATCATTCACTTACACTTACATCAAGAACTAGGTGGGAGAAATACATTAAGATTGATCTGTCTTCAGAGTATTGGTATGTATGAAAATCTCTTCATAATGGTGTATTGAGGATATCTTATGCATCCTACTAAAAAACACAAAATTATTGTTCATGCCAAACTTAGAGGGAGGATTAGGGTTTGCATACTAAATCAAGTTTTATAGGCACAACATAGAGATCTAAGTTTCATATGTGTAATAACTTGACATAAAAACACATGCACAAGTTCTCATAGAAAATAGGAATAGTCTTTCAAATGAGACACTACCACCACCTAGAGGACACTACACAAACATGGCATGACATTTCATACTAGTTTATACTATCCAATGAGTAGATAAACACCAAAATTTTATTAATGACACTCAAAACTACTCAGATCTCAAATTTTAGAACCTAGATCATTCATGATAGCCAATTTTTAGGTAAGTCTTTATTTATGCCTATTTATTTCTATTTTGAGAAATTAAAATAACGTTATATGCTATAACAAATTAGTACTTAATTATTAAAATTTATTTATCTGATTTACACATCTCAGTTCTTCCCAATAGATAATTTTTTAAATGTGTGCCCCTATTAAGGTCAACTTAAGCACTTTTTCTTATCTGTACAAGCAACAAAACCCTATAAATATAAATCTAATTCTCCTTTATTCACTAGATGTAAGATAGATACAAAACCTATTAAAATAAAAGACAAAGTTGAGTAAAATCAAGGTATTGTATCCCTATTTTATCCTAATTATTCATATTAACATATACAATAGCCCTAAGCCCAATTTTCAAATATTTTAAAGCTCAAACACATTCAAGGCATCCAAATCCACTCTTAGTCTACCATTCACTTACACTTGCATTAATCACTAGGTGGAATAACTACGTCAAGCTTGATATCTCTTTAGAGTAATGGTATGTAGGAAAATATATTCACAATAGGGTGTTGAGGATGTCTAGTCCATATTACTAATGAACACACAATTATTACTCATGCCATACTTTCAAGGAGGATTACGCTTTTTTGGCACAACATAAAGTTCTAAGTTTCATGCACACAAGAACAAGACCTAAAAACACATGAACAGGTACTCCCAAAAAATAGGAAAAATCCTACAAAGGGGAGACTACCACCACCTAAATGACACTACATAAACATTGCACTATTATCCATACTAGACATTACTATCTAACGAGCAGATGAACACTAGAATCTTATTGACATAGAACTACCAAGATCTCAACTTTTAGAACCCAAATCATCCATGATAGTCAATTTTTATATAAGTTTCTATTTATACCTATTTATTTCTATTTTTAGAGAGTTGAAGAAGGTCAAATACTATAAAAAATTAGTACTTACTTATTTCTTGTTTATTTAATTGATTTACACATCTTAGCCTTTTAATCTAAACACAATATTTACATTTGAACATGTCCTTATATGTGTTCATTATCAAATTTAATGGCATGTGCCCATGTCCCTTGTATTGTGGACCCTTGGCCGACCTTTACATGCCTCATGTGTTTGTTTGTTTTCTTCCTTGCATGCTTCTACATCATGACACTTGTATTTTCTTGTTACACACACACCAATTATTGATGCCATAATGGACCTCGTACATCTACCTTTCCTACTTGGGAGCCTTAATGGACATCATACCCCATGTCCCTAGGTAGTTACTAAAATTTGTTGTTATAAATTATTTACATCTATCTTAACACCCTTGTATAATACTATATTACAACATACATATTACATTACCTACTTATGCATAGATACATTTACATTTTGATGTTATGTTTATACATTATATTCAAATATCTTGCATATACTTTGGATTAAAAAATTTACAAAGATTTATATTTAAAGGTAATTTATTAAAAATATTTTTCAAATAACCCAAAATGAGGGGGAATTCATAGGGTTTTGTCATAGAGATCAGGATCCTACTTTGCTATTAATAGATACATTTCAGTACATAGGATTAGTTTTAAACATTAGACTCAAGGCAGACATATAAAAGAATAGACACTTAGAATTTATTTCATATCACTCATAAATAAAAATAAGTAGACTTTAGCACTTATATTGGGTCACTAGTACCATAGGAAGTTACTATCCATTATAGGGCATTATTATCTAGTAGCCCCAGCTTCAAGATAGTTTAGATCATTTAGACTAGTACATAAGGTACAACATACAATTGCATAGATACATTCATAGGTTTGATAGTAATGTTCCAATTTAGATTAGATACATTCATTTAATCTCATATTCATATCAATTACTCATATTTTGGGCATCATTCATTACATGATCACTCCCACATTTATTTTGGTCACATAGATTTAACTATTATATACTCAGTTCAAATTATGTATACTTAGATACTAGATTGGGAACATGTGTATGGCACATATTTTCCATATAATAAAACTTTAAATAGGTAAATAATATGGAATGATAAACTCCATGTCATTCACTATGTTATATACACTTTTTATCACATTCTAGGTTGTCACCAGATTCATAACTTACTCCATCTATAGTGGTTGGAATTATTGAGTGGCTTAGAGCCACCTAATATACATGAGTGGCCATGAAGCTGAATACATAGTTATATTTTTTCTTAGTTACATAATTTTATCACTTTGTTCATTATAATTATAGATGCATCTACTTTAAATATGTTGGAAATGATGGAGTCATTACCTACTTGATTTATTCAGCCACCTACATGAGAAGGTTAAACATACTTGCAATCTTATCTAATCTCTTCACAAAGATCAAGATCTACCAAGGAGGGGTGGGAAATGATGAATTCAAATTAGATTGAGTTATTGATCCACTCATATGAATATTGATTAATCTATCAACTCATTATAACTAATTTAATGATATGATTACTATGCACACTCACACACATAGGTTGACTCCAAGTTTATGCATTGGTTCATTTACTCAATGAGATGTATTTTTTCCTTTCCTTTATCTTTAATCAGTTACTTAATTTCAACATAGTCTTTTAATATTGATCATCTCTTAAGTAAGGACTAATTTTTGCATGTTTTATTACAAGACATTACTTTGGATCATGTTACACATACACAGAACTAGATTCACATATTCAAACTCAAGTACATGGGATTCACTTCTAAGGTATGTCTAGGTAAACTTCATTAGTGCCACATTTGGGACACTACAACTACATGGTGCTAGTATCACCAACTGGGTGTTACTATTATTAACCCTATATATTCCCAAAGTATAATTTTTCAAATATTTTCCCTTCCTAAGGTCAACCTAAGCATATTTTATTATCTGCATTAGTTAATTCATCTCTATTGACTAGATGGAAAATAGATGTAAAAAGATATTCAAACTAAAGATAAGTTTGAGCAAAATAAAGGTATATGATCCCTATTATACCCTACTTATGCATAATTCCATATATAGTAGAACTAAACCCAATTTTTAAATATATCAAACCTCAATCACATTCAATGCATCCAATCCCACTCTCGTTATAGCATTCTCTTGCACTTGCATCAGGTGGGATAACTACATCAAGATTGATCCCTCTTTAGAGTATTTCAACTCTCTTCATAGTGAGGTGTTAAGCATATCCAATATATCCTATTAATTATCACAAAATTATTTTTCATGACATACTTGGAAGGAGTATTATGTTTTACACACTAAATTAGTGTTTTTAGGCACAACATGGAGTTCCAAGTCTCATGCATGTAGAAATAAGACCTATAAACACAGGCATAGGTGCTTAAAAAATAGGAATAATCCCCCAAAAGGGATACTACCACCACCTGAAGGACACTACACAAACATGGTGCTACTATCTATAATAGTTGCTACTATCCAGTGAGAAGATAAACACCATAATCCTACTGACAATACTCAACTACATAGATCTCAACTTTCAAAAGCTAGATCATCCATGATAATCAATTTTCAGACCAGTCTTTATTTAATCCTATTTAATGACATTTTTATAAAGTCAAAAGAAGTTAATTTTTATAAAAAAAATAGTAATTAATTATTACATATTTATTTTATTGGTTTATACATTTTAGTCATTTAATATAAACATATGTTTAACATTGTAAAACCCTATGCTTAGATTAAAGGGATGAGATGTCTAAATCAATTAAATAAGTATGAAATGATTAATTAATAATGTGTTATAGTATTTGAACGTATTTGAATTTTTAAAAATAGTGATAAAAGGCATAAATATAGACTTATCTAAAAACTAATTATCATGGATGATATGGGTTCTAAAAGTTGAGATATGGGTAGTTCTAACTATCATCAATAATATTGTGATATTGATATGCTCACTAGATAGTAGTGGCTAGTATGGATAATAACACCATGTTTGTGTAGTGTCCTTCAAGTGGTATTAATTTACCCTTTTTGGGACTATTCATATTTTCTAGGAGCACCAGCACCTATGTAGGTCATGTTCCTACATGCATGAAAATTGGAGCTCTATGTTGTCCCTGGTAATCCTGATTTAGTGTGAAAACCCTAATCTTATTTTCAATTATGGAATGAGAAATAATTATTTGTTCATTACTAGGATGGATTGGACATCCTCAACAACCCACTATGAAGAGAGTTGCCTACAAACCACTACTTTGAAGAGTGATCAAGCTTGATGTGGTTCTCCCACCTAATGTTTGATGCAGGTTTAAGTGAATGCTAGAATGAGAGTGGGCTTGGATGCCTTAAATATGTTTGAGCTTTTAAATATTTTAAATTTGGGCTTAGGGATTATGTAGATGGTATTATGAAGAAGCGTCATATAAAAGGGATCAAATACCTTGATTTTTCTCAACATTGTCTTTGGTTTGAATAACTTTTGCATATATTTTCCACCTATTCAATAGAGGTGACTATGACTTATATTTATAAGGTTTTTTTACTTGTGAAAATAATAAAATATGCTTAGGCCAACCTTATAAAAGGCACACATTTGAGAAATTATCCTTTGGGAAGAGCTAGGGCTAAGAACAGTAGCACCTAATTGGGGACACTAGTGTCACATGCCTATAGTGTCCTAAATGTGGTGTTAATGTCCTATTGGTAGACTATTAAGAAAGTTGAATTAGGATTTGGGAAGATAGTTTTAGGAATATGTTTTGAATGGTTCTAGGTGAATGAGATCTATTAAATGACTAGAAAATAATGTCTAAGCCTATAAGATAGATCTATGGATAATCTAGGAATAGGATAACTCAAGTGATACTCTTAGCATCCAATTACCACTTTTAGGTGATTATTATTCCCCCCTATATGCTAGTGATGCAACAAAGTGAAATGACTAGTATAAAGGAAAATTAAGTGTACCTGGACTTACCTTCGAAGTGAATCCCACCTAGATGAGTTTGAGTATGTGAATCTAAGTCTACATATGTGGAAATGACCCAAAGAATTGTCCTATAATGAAACATGCAAAAATTAATCCTTACTTAAGAGATGATCAAAAGTGAATGACTATGATAAAATAATGTAACTGAGTAAAATCTTAGTAAAGAGAGATGAAAGTAATGAATACACCACATTAAGTATGTTAACCAATGTATGAAACTAGTTACAACTTGTGTGTGTGTGTATATAGTGATCATATCATTGAGTAACTTGGACTAAGTTGATCACTTGCTCAATCCTCATATGTGTGGGTCAGTAACTCAATCTGATTTTAAATCCATCATTTCCCACCCTTACTTAGTGTATCTTGATCTCTATGAGTAGCTTACATAATATTGTAAGTGTCTCTAACCCTCTAATATATGTGGCTCAGGAACTCAAGTAGGCTATGACTCTATCATTTAACAACTATCTGAAGTAGATGCATCTATAATTGTACTACATAAAGTGATGAAATTATCTAAGTAAATATAATTATATATTTGGGTCCTTGGTCATTTGGTATATTAGGTAGCTCTAGGCCACTCAGGAATACCAACCACTACAGATGGAGTAAGGCATTAATTTAGTGATAAGTTGGAATGTGATATCAGTTGTATACAACATAGAGAATGATATGGATTTTTCCATTCCATCTAATTTACCTATCTAAAGCCAAGAATAAGGAAACTATATGCCATGCATATTCCCCCAATTTGGTATTGAGTATATTAAATCTAAACTTAGTATGTAATAGATGAATTTATGTAACTAAAATGAATGTGAGAATGATCATAAAGTGAATGATTCCCAAAAATATAAGAAATTGGTATGAATTGAGTTTAAATTAATGTATCTGAGCTAAATCTAAACATAACTATCAAAACTATGACTGCATCTATGCAAATCTATATTGTACTTAGTGTACTAGCCTAAATTATTTAGACTATCCTAAATCTTGGGATACTAAACTATATCAACCTATAGTGGACAAAATCACCATGTGGTTCAACTACCCAAATATGGGAATTAGTGTATTCTTAGTCTAATTTATATGTGATCTGGATTGAATTCTAAATATCTATTCTATTTTGTGTCTACCCTAGGTCAGGTGACTAAAACTAAGACTTTGTGATCAAATATATATGTGAATAGAAAATTAGGAGCATGATATCTAAGACAAACCCCTATGAATGCCCCCAATTATTAGGGTAATTTTAAAATATGTTAAAGAGATTCCCTATAAATAAGTAGATCTACAACATTTGGTAACTGGAACATGTGCACAATGTTCTAATATAATGTACAAACATACCATTAGAATGTAAATGTATCTGAACATAAGAAGGTAATGTAAGATGTATTTTTTAATCTAGCATTGCATAAGGGTGTCAATATAGATATAAGTAATGTATAATAAAAAATTTGAGTAACTACCTAGGGGGATGGGGCATGATGTCCATCATGACACCCAAGTAGGATGGATAGATGCATGAGGTCCCTCATATCATAAAAAATTTGTGTGTGTGTGTGTGTGTGTGTGTGTGTGTGTGTGTGTGTGTGTGTGTGTGTGTGTGTGTGTGTGTGTGTGTGTGTGTGTGTGTGTGTGTGTGTGTGTGTGTGTGTGTGTGTGTGTGTGTGTGTGTGTGTGTGTGTGTAACAAAAAAATACAAATGTCATGGTGTAGAAGCATATAAGGAATCAAACATATAAACACATGAGTCATGCAAAAGTAGGCCAAGAAGTCACAATACAAGGGACATGGGCACATGCCACTAAATTTAAGAATGAAGACATATAAGGACTTATTCAAATTTCCACATATATAATCAATAATCAATTTAGAATAAAGTCACATAGAAGGACATGTTGAATGGTTCATATATAGAAGAAAGAAAAAGCACACACAAGGGACATGGGCACATATCCAAGGCATACAAATAAATAAGTTGTGTAGAGATAGATTACAATGGCATATTCAAATGCCCTTTAAGATGGAACAAACATAGGAACACAATCAAGTCTAATCTAGGAACCTGAAATGAAAGCATGTATAACTATGTAATACAAATATATTTAGATGTTTGGATGAATATATACTTATTTTTAACTAGTTATAGTCCAAATAAAATTTATGAAATTAGGAGAAATGATCAATATCAAGATAAATCAATGCATAAACTATAATGTATAGTATGTAAAGATAAAACCTGGTTATAAAAACTATGTATGAGATGGCCCCAAGTGGGTGGATGTATCAATGTATAAAATTGAATCAGTTTAAATGCCCCTAATGGGTAGATGATATATGGTACAGATCAGTGTAGTGGATTGAAGTCCTATCTAGAATTTTCAAGCACTCAACAAGAACAAGTAAAACATATGTGTATGATAAAACATACTATACTAGGATATATAGAAATATATAATATTTGGTAAGTATTAGAAATGTAAACATAACAATGCATACAATCTATAAAATTTTGTGTTTTTGAAATATTTGAATGGTTTTGTATTTTGACATGTTATATTTATTTTTTTATTTTTTAAGTATAAACTATGTATAAGCAAATGAAAATAAATTATGTACATACAGTGATAGAGATAAAGAAGTATGTACAAGGGTAGTAAGCATATTAACCAATGAGTCTCATTGAAGACTCACCATCAACATGACCTATGTTGAAGAAGGGAACCATGATCATGCATGTAGTGTGAAAGGGTAATTGTGAACCCATGATTTGTTGTGTTGTATAATTTAAGTTGGAATTTACTTAAATAATGATGTTATAATGTTTTGGCACTAATTGTGATTGATTGTGAACTGTATGGGTCTTGGGAACCCATATAGTATAAGTAGAATATATAGGTGATGTAGGTGCCCTATCTTGAGAACCCATAAAAACTAATGTAACTAATCTTAGAATAAAGTAAGTAGAGGAAGGTCCTCTAAAATATATGACGTATCTATAATGCAATGGTTTCTCTAGTAATTATCTCCATGGAAGAGTATGCATATGTGTAGATATTGTATAAGTAGACCTATCTGGCTCTAAAGACTCTAATGAACACTATAATCTATACATAAGATATGTTATCTCTATTTTAAATAATAACCATGAAATATCTAGAAATGCTACAATTATAATTGGTATTGGTTTTGGAACTATATTTAAAAACTATGTTGGAACTGCTAGTGGGATGGGAAGAGTATACTCATATGAGACACCCTCAATATTAAACACCTGGATATACTTCAAAAATTTATGTAATATAAATGGAATGGCTTGAAACTATTTTAATCATAGCTTTCCCAATAATATATTGAATACACCTGCACTGGGTACTGCTAGGAACTGAGTGGCTATGTGTGTTGGTCCAACTTGTAATCAAAGAAAAATATCCCTAATAGATATCTAAACAAGGCCATTAAACCACTAATGACTATATCTATGGTGATTATATCTTTCTCCATGTATCCCAAATTATATAAGAGTATCAATGTACACTTGTTTATGCTTAACCCATTATCAACCATAACATTTTGAATGGGATTATTGTCTATGTATGCTCATATGAAGAGTACATGTAAATATGTCCTTTCATCCACAATCTCCTGATCTTAAAATGTGATAAGTTTTCTAGGTGACACTGTAGTGTGATACATGCTAATAATAATGTTATGTATTGGATGTGTCTTCTTTATAACTATGAGATATGAATATGGTGATGGATGATTAGTAAAGACTCTACACTAAGACAAGGATAAAACCAACCTGAGAGTAGGCTCAAAAGTTGTGTTAATTATAGAATTTTGATCACTTTTTTTTATGTCCCTGATCTTGTACGAAGGTTTGTTTTTACTCTTAATAGTCAATTTGGATCCATTTGTGTACTTGAGTTTTCCCATTACTAAAATCTTAACCTCTCTTTCCTTGACTATGTGGCACATATCAGTAAATGTGGTAAACTTCTTGAAAAAGATAACTTCCTATAGTAGTGGTTATAGACTCTATTTAAATATATCCTGAAGCTCTTTGTCTACCATAGGGCTAGTCAATTTGGATAATATTTTCTTATATTGTAAGACATAATCAGCTATGGGCTCATTTAACTTTTTATTTAACTATGCCACTTGTAAATATGATGTCTTATAATTGATGTTGATAAATAAGTGGGATAGGAACATGTCAGCTAAAAGATTGAATGTTGTGATAGATTGATTTGGAAAATCATAAAACCATTGTAGGGCATAATCCTTGAGACTACATGGGAATAACTTTGTAATAAGCCAATTGTTAGACACATAGTCTAATAATGTTGCATGAAAGGCTCTAAGGTGATGATTTGGGTCACTCTTACCATCATATAATGTTATATTGGGTGCCATGAAACTAGATGGTCAAGGATTTATCACTATGTGATGTGATAAAAGTGTATGAAAGATAATTTTAGAATCCAAGGAATGTGATTTCCTAGATTCTCCTTTATAAATATGTAACACCTTATAATATATAGTAAAAGCCTCTTACATAATGGATTATACAGCTAGAGTAGAAGATCTAACCACAAGTGGTGTATCTATCATTGATGGTTAAATAACAATATTGGGTTGTGTTATTTAAGCTGGTTGAGTTGGCCCCAATCAAGTTGTAACAACATTGTTAACTAGAGGGGTTAAATCTTGACCATTTTTTTTCTTATTCTTGATTTCTAATATGTCCTGAAGAATCTATTCATAATTAAGGGGTTTTTACTAAATTCTATCTCTAAATCCCTATAATATCTCATCTTTATTCACAATTACATCCTCTAAACCCCTATAATATCTCATCTTTATTCACAATTACATCATTATCATTAAGTGGAGGTAGTGTATATTGATCCTCAATGTGGAATTGATCTTGATATTGGTTACATTATTCATCTTTAGATGCATTGTCCTTAAATTCCACATAATCAAGGTTTGAAGGATTCATAGCTAAATTTTTAATAGGTTATTTGTCCTTGTTATAGGTCCTTGTCCTAGAATCTTAATATTCTCTATAGGATTACCACCTAGTCTAGCATTTCTTCTTAATAGCAGAGATATAGATTTTATATATGGCATATAACAAATAAACCGAATAAAAGATACTATAATATAATTTATGAATTATAAATAACTAATAATAGCTAATTAAAATAGGATAAACAATTATATAAACCTTAAGAGCATCTAGGGTTAAATTTTTTTAATATAGGGTATCTTTTGTAACAATTTAAATTAGATGTAAAATACATTTAAAAACTAAAGTGGTAATTGGATGCTAAGAGTGTGACTTGAGTTACCCTATTCCTAACTTAACCATATACCTATCATAGAGTCTTAGACTCACTTTTTCATTAATTGAGAAAACCATAGTCACCTTCAACGTGTCAAAACATAGTCCCAAAACTATCTTCCTAGATCCCAATTCAACTTTCTCTTTAGTCTACCAATGGGACATTAACACCACATTTGGGACACTACAACCACATGGCACTAGTGTCCCAAACTAGGTGCTATTATCATTATCCCCATCTCTTCCTAATGTATAAATTTTCAAATGTGTTCCCCTCCTAAGGTTGTCCTAGTCATATTTTCTTATCCACACAAGTATAATAACCCTATAAATACAAGTCTAATTTACCTTTATTCACTAGATGGAAAATTGATGCAAATTCACATTCAAACCAAAGATAGGTTGATAAAAATTAAGGTATGTGATCCCTATTCTACCATACATTTGCATATTATCATCTATAACCATAATAATCTTAGTTTTCAAATACTTTAAAGTTCAAGCACATTCAAGGCATCTAAGCCCACTCTCATTCTAGCATTCACTTTCACTTGCATCAAGCACTAGGTGAGATAAGTACATCTAACTTGATCCTTGTTTATAGTATTGGTATGTAGGAAACTTTCTTCATACTAGGGTATTGAGGATGTCTAATGTATACTAATAATTAATGCACAATTATTGTTTATGACATACTTGTAATTAGGATTAGGGTTTGCACACTAAATCATGTTTTTTAGATATAACACAAAGCTTCAAGTTTCATACGTGCAAGAAGAAGACATAAAAATACATGTGAAATTGCTCATAGAAAATAGGAATAGTCTTATAAAGGGGACATTAATACCACATGGAGGACACTACGCAAACATGGCACTATTATCCATACTAAATGTTATTATCTAGTGAGTAGATGAACACTATAATCCTATTATAAACACTTACAATTGATCAAATCTTGACTTTAGGAACCTACATCATCCACTAGAGTTAATTTTAAGATTAGTCTTTATTTAATCATATTTAATGTTATTTTTATAAAGTCAAAAGATGTTAGTTTTTATAAAAAATTAGTACTTAAATATTGCATATTTATTTGATTTAGACATCTCATCCCTTTAATCTAAACATAGGATTTACATTGTAAAACCCTAAATGGGTTAAATCAATTTATTAACTCTTGTTTGTTCTAACCTATTTACCCAACTAGATTACCCTGATTGATCTTATTATGTATGTTTCAATTTTTAGCATAGGCAAAGGAAACTAACCTCTATTTTATAGTAATTAAAATAACTTTACTTTCTAGTTGGCTACTTATTTAATTTCTTTCAAAAATTATAACTTGGCTTTCGATAAAATTACTTTTGACTTTATTTTCAATTTTCTTGGTTTTCCTTAGAAATTGTATACCAGTAGTTTTAAACTACTTAGCTAATATTGTGAAGGGATACGTGATATTATATTTATGGTGCTTGTCCATCATTTAAAATTATCATGGTGTGAGTGGCTTGACCTAATACGCATATCCATAATACAAATCTAAACATAATCTTTTAGTTTTAATTCATCTCATAGTATTTTATAAATGCCTAAGATTTCCATTTGTATTGAACCTTAGGAATTCATCCATCCACTTGATTATTTGGTGTATTATTTAATGGTTAACATTGATAATTTACTTCTAGCTTACCCTTGAAACTAAGCTTAGTGGGCTATGGTAATGACACTTCCTCCATAGTTAATGCTTTGAAATATTGTGTTGACATTATCTATACAACCCATAATACAACATATAATGGAAAACAACAAACATCAAAAATGTAATTTAGATGCTGACTAATTATCTAAAAATAAGATCAATAATTTTTTAATAAAGTTTGTGATTGATATAATAGGGTTTCAAATATACTTTGTTGTCTATAGATAATGTTTGTTAATACAATCCATAATACAATACAATACATTGATATAAGTGTTTTATTGGGTGTTTCAACATTAGATACTTTTTTTATTGATTTTATAACTAGATTAACCATCTTGACTTAGTCATATTATAGATTATTTTATTTCCCTACTTTTCCAACTAAATTAACTAGCTTAACCTAGTCAATCCATAGACTATTCTATTTTCCTGGTTTACCAACAAGATTGACTAGCTTAACGTAGTCAATTTACATATTTTTCTATTTTATTATTTTGTTAATGAGATCAACCAACTTGAACTAGTTAGTTTTTATATTATTTTATTTTCCTCTTTGTCAACTAGCTCGATCAACTCAACCTATTCAGTTTACAAACTTTTCTATTTTTCTTGTCCAAAAAAACTAGTTCTACTTGTTCAACTTCCTGTATCCTAGATCAATTATTTAATTATTAGACTATTATTTTTTTCATTATTCATAAATCAACTATATCAAAATTTTCAACTTCATGTCTTTTGGTAGACATAGTTTACTTTCTAATTAGAATCAAACTTATTTGGCTGATCTAGTCTAATTAGTGGTCAACTTAGTTTTATACCTAATTGTTTTTAGTAAAAATAATCTGCACATTATCTTTATCCTTTCCACATTACTTAGCATCATGAAATCACCTATCATAATATTCCTTGATAATATTAACCCATTTATAAGATACATGGATTTTTCTTTCTTACCCACCCTAGCAATCTAAGAGGATAATCTCTCATGGTGCACTTATTCCCACCCTTCATCTAACTCTATTGACTATAACATGGTTTAAATTATCCAAAGTGATGATTTATATGGATCTAACCAATTTAAAACTTCCCAAGATAATAAATTATCTAAACTTCCTTATTATACCATTAGAATAATAGATACTAACATAGAAAATACTCTCATAGGGAATCCTTCTACAAGAAATATTCATATCCCTAACCTAGGGAATGTTCCTCCTTCCAACATTAATAATCAAACTCATCAACCTCCTCTCACTAGTAGCAACTAGAATATACCTATCAATACCACTCAAATTATTGCTCAAATGGTTTAATAAATGAATGTTATGCAAATAATAATAATTCCCAAATAATGTAAATGAAACATCACAAATTACAAATGATTAATCAACCTCCTCTTATCATGCTTAAATCTTAAAAAAAAAATTCTTCCTCCTCTCACAGATGCAAATGGTAATATAATTCCTCAACCTCTTATGCATAATAAAATTCTTTAAAAAAATAAAACAAACACTAAGCTCCATTAATATTATCTCTTGATATTGAAAATATATATTCAACCATTAAATATGATGGAACTAAACACCCTACCTCCTTCCTTAAATAATTTATTAATCTATACAAAGAATGGGTCCAAACTAATGCTTTCACTAATACTAAAATCTTAGTCAAAACATTTATAGTAGATGTTTTAGAATGGTATAATAAAATCCCTCAACATTCTAAATCATAATTAGAGGATTTGGTCAATGCTCTAATTAAATAATTGAAACAAAATTATCTCCCACAAAATTATCTTAGTCATTTTATCAATGCTAGATAATTACCCTTACAATCAACCCATTCTTTCATCAAAATATGGAAATCACTAGCTCATAAAGTAGATCATAACATGACTCATGATAATCTTTTAAACTTATTTATCAATACTTTAACACCTCTTGAATATAATGTTTAGACGTTTTCTCCACAAATTCTAAATGAAGCATTTGATCAAGATAAAAGATAATATTTCATTATTAAAAAATTTGAACTAACCCATATCTCAATCAAGGACTCTTTCTAAACTCCAACTAATGAAATTATGAGTGCTAATTCACAATCTCAATTTACTCCAACAAAAATGGGGGTTGTCAAAATAAATAATTAAATTGCTTCCTACTCACCATTAATGGTAACACAAATGAGGAAACTTATTATCTCCATATAAACCCTTCACCTATAATAATAATGTCTGCCATCATGGTATAATCCTAATAAATTTTATTGGTTTCACGGTGATATTAGTTATTCTCATGAAACATGTCACAAGATTATCAAATTTGTTGTTTCCTTCATGTTAAGAGACATAGTTTACCATGATGCCATGATCAATTTACATCATTATGATTATCTTAAATCTTATCAAAAGAAACAAGTTACTAAACCCATATCCTCAAAACCACAAAAATCCTCTTCTACTTCTAATACACAACATTTGAATGATAATATTTGTGTAATTGATGTTAATTATGATCAATGTTACACCAACTCTCAATATGTGAATGTAACTAAAGTTAACTATAGACATAAACCTACTCAAAAGGATATCATTAATAAACATAATAAATATTCTACCAATGACAAATTACTTAATTATACTACAACTATTATACCCACATGTTCTAAACCACTTCCAAAACCAGAACCCAAACCTAGTTATTTTATATGTATGAAAAATGTCATTTCTCACAAACCTTGTGTTGGTTCTTCATCCTCTAAATTGCATTATATTTTTTTTGGAAGAAATCAAATAACTACCTTAAAAATTTACCTTATGGAATTAATTAAAAATTTCCCTTATAATCATAAATTCCTTATAAAACATCAAAGAACAACAATCTCATGATTCAAAAATCCCTTCTAATTATATTGCATTCAAATAAGTTCATACAATTGAAATGGTTTCATCATACACAAAACCTTCCCTAGAATTTATCAAAGAAGATATGATTAATGATGAGATTATCTTTTGAGAAGATGATCTACCTCTCTTTATCAAAATTGGTAACAATAATAATCTCATTCAAAAATTCCTAGTAAATGAAGGAACAAGTATTAATGTCAATTATCTTTACTTAATTCAAAAAATTAGATACACCAAATAAAATATCAAACACATAAACCTCACATGTAGAGTATTTGATTAAAAAAATAAAAAATTACTTGGTTGTATTTGTCTCCCACTTACCATCAGACTCAAGAAAATTCATACTAAGCTTATAGTTCTTCATCTTCCTTTATCTTACAACATTCTCCTTGGTCACCTGTGGACACATCATATGCAGGTCATTACTTCTTTAGGTACTCAATATATCAAATCCATACATAATAAAAAAACACAATAAACATGAAGTTGATCCTAATCCATGTAATATTCAACTACCAAATCCTAAATCCAAATATTTCATTCCTTCTATTTCCCACATTAATATTCAACCTCTCCCTAAATTTGTTAACATACATTCTAATTTACATGTTACTCTTACTAATTCAGATGATGATGAACCAAATTATTTCCAAAATACTTATAATACCACTCAATTACCTCCTTATATAGTAGAATAGATCCCTCCTTTAATCCCATGTGATCATACCATTCCTTTACTCAATGAAACCATTGATACTCTTCCTCCATGAAATGTATATGAATCATCTTACATCGAGGATGGTTTCACTTATAATTAATATGGAGTAGAAAAACATTTTCAATATCCTTGAACTATTTATCCTCATAAATTTATCAATATAGGTGTATCCACATCCAATTCTCATATGAAAAATGATGCATACACTATCTCTCACATCTACGATGACAAATGTATCATGTTCTAAGCCCAATCATGAGATTTTTATATATAACATTATCAAAATACATTAGAAAAAACACATGCCTTCAACTATGATGTCCATGTCATTTATATCTCATTCGATATTTGATTAGAACTTGAAGGTTATGTACCCTCGATTAATCTACCATTATTAAATACCCCATGAGTAATTGATTAAAAATTAGTTATGGCATCTTCTAAACTTTCTCTATAACTTAATTAAACACAACCCATTTTACCAATAATAAATATCATTTCCCCTTCTTATGATTGTACTAATAATTCTAAATTATCACCATTTAAATCTATATAACCAAACTTGATTAAAACAAATCTTCCTAAATCATCACCTAAAATCCCTTGTATTGAAAAACTATTATAATTACTATGGAACTTATTGACTTCGCTCAACCTAATCTCACCGACACAAAATAATTATTCATTACTTTACCTAAAATCACCTTAGATGCTAAATCAACTAATGTGAGATAAATAAATTCTTAATATGATATCAAAGGTAATCAAATAATTGATTTTGAAGCATATGTCTAATATTATGTACCTTTACCTATGCTTCCTAATGATGAAGCTATACTAGAACTTATTCATACTAGATAACCTCAAATTCCATGCCAACATCATAATCTTGGAAACTTTTAGTAAAATGCTCCTTGTCTAAACAATTTCATTTCTATTTTGGACCCCAAAACACATCCTATTTATTCCCTCCTTCTCATTTCATATCATTTATAAGATGAACATATTATGCTTAGCGAAGAAGCTACATAAATTGAATATGGTACACCTACATATCCTCAACGTATTACCATCTCTAAATAACTCACTCACAAAGAGCATGATAATTTTAGTATCTTCTTTGACAAATATCATGAAACTTTCACTTGGTCATATAAAGACATGACTAGAATTGATCCTAGCATATTTATCCATAATATCATCACCTACCTAGATGCCAAACCTATACAACAAAAGAAAAAAAAATCCCTCTTGATATTTCTACATTATGTCAAAGAAATCATCAAACTTTTGGATGCTAAATTTATTAAACCTATAGATTACTTAGAATGGGTACCAAACATTTTCTATGTTTTCAAAAAATTAACTTTGGTTATTTGCATACGTATTAAATTTTGAAACTTAAATTTATCATTTAAAAAAAAAAAAAATCCCTTACAATCCATTGACACCATTCTTGATTCTACCATTGGTTATGAAATTTTATCACTGATAGATAGTTTCTCATAATATAAAAAAATTCACATAGCTCCTAAATATCAACATGAAATAACATTTACCATGGAATGGGGCACCTATTTTTATGTTTAAATGCCTTTTTATCTCAACAATGTCAAAGCTACCTATCAATGTGCAATGACCCATATTTTTCATAATCTTATTCACAAAACTATAGAAACCTTTATATATGATCTTATTACCAAATGTAAACATCATCATACTCAGCTTCATGATTTATTTATCATCTTTCATTGATTCATTAAATACAAAGTTTGTCTCAACCCTTTCAAATAAATGATCGGTGCTACTTCTGGTAAACTATTAAGATTTTTAGTCTCCCATTAGGGCATTGATGTCAATCTAGATAAAA
This sequence comes from Torreya grandis, assembly GCA_037957365.1. Lineage (NCBI taxonomy): Eukaryota > Viridiplantae > Streptophyta > Pinopsida > Cupressales > Taxaceae > Torreya > Torreya grandis. The sequence goes on along the minus strand of JARHVA010010333.1, from coordinate 39,671 downwards.
TCAAAGATATTAACAACAATTGAATACTTTGCTCCATTCTAGACATACTGACATACCTTGGACAACTTGGGGTAATTCATCACTTTGTTATAAAAATGGATTATCGTATCTACTCGATTAATTCCCTTTTTAGAGAAGGTAATGCTTTAAAATGGATAAATTCATGCCAAAAAACATTTAAAGGTATTAAAGAATATTTTATTCATCCTCATACTCTTTTCCCACATTCAAATTATTATCCATTAATATTATATATGTCATTCACCCCCATATCAGTTGGGGTAATGCTCATTTAACAAGAAGATAGTGGAAGAGAATATTTTATCTATTATATAACCCAAGGCTTAATCGATTATGAAAAATGTTATACAAAACTAGAACATGATTTTTTATCTATCTATTTCATAAATGAAAACCTCTACCATTGCATTTTTTATTTAACTAATTATGTCATTATCCATTCTGATCCACTTCATCATTTCTTACCTGGAAATAGAATCAGGAAATGGATGGTCCTAACGACATAATTTGACATTCTAATTATTACAAAAAAATATATTTAAGGTTAGGTCATCAAAGATCAACTTGTGGCTTCCTCCTTACCATCTACTAATCACCTTCAAGATACTTTTCCTGATGATAATATTATTTATATTGAAGGTCTTAACCAATAAATCTCATTCAAATATTATTCCAAAACTTCACTACTAATCTGTAAGTAAATAACCATGAATAACTTGATGCCTCCTTCTAACAAAAAATCTAAAATAGTCATTGAAGAATTACTAGAAGTTATAATTGATGTGCATGAATACACTTGGACACTTCAATTCAATGGTGTAAAATGCCTTTAAGGAGCTATGGTAGGCTATGTTTTAATAAACCCACATGGTAAGATAATTCCTTTATCATTTTGATTAACCTTTGATGTCACCAATATTATGTCTAAATATGAATCTCTTATATTAGGCATGCAAGCCACAAGTGATTTAAACATCTCATATTTACATGATTTAAGAGATTCACAACTCATATGGTGTCAAGTTAGTGGATATTATTAATGTAAAAGTGATAACCTTATCACATACCATCAAATTTCCACTACACTTTTCAAATAATTCACTTCATTTACTATTGAACCAATACAATGAGATAAAATTGCTATAGTTGATTATCTCACTTCATTAAGATCCTTATTTCATCATCATCAAGTTATTCATTATTAATAATTCCTTATCCAAATTAGAAAGTCATTTATTATATATAAAATAGAAACAATTCTCTAATCTATCAGATAGAAGCTGCCAGATAAATATCATGGTATACAAATATTATCCAATTCATTGAGCATCATACTTATCCTCTAGAAGTAGATTTTCATGAAAAGACTCAAATTCACAAACAAGAATACAAATATGTACTTCAATACAACACTCTTTATTATCATAATTAAGAAGGTACCATACTCAATTGTGTAATGCCAAAATAAGTTACAAGTATTCTTGAACAAGGACATGGGGGCATTTATAGAGGTCATTGTAGTGGTCATGCCATAACTCACAAATGCCTGCACATGGGTTACTTTTAGCTGACTCTTGAAAAATATGCCATTAATTTTTATAAAAAGTGTAATCCTTGAAAACTTCATTATGATCTCATTCACTCTCCTCTAAACTAAATCCAAACCTTGGAGTCTCTTAATCCATTCTCTATGTGGGGATTAAATCTCATTGGTAAATTACCTAGATCACAAAATGGTCATGTATTCATTATCACTTACACTAAATATTTCACCAAGTGGGTGGAGGTCATGCTTCTTGTTAACATTAATAATTTACCATTTCAAAATTTATTCTCAATAAAATCATTTGTAATTTTTGAGTTATTTATACCATCATTTCTAACAATGAAAATAATTTTAAAAATAAAGACATGAAACAACTCTTTGTAAATTTAAAAAATATACAAAAATTCTTAGCACCTTATCACCCTCAATGTAATTAAAAAGTATAAGCCACTAAAAAAATTCTAAAAAAATATTACAAAATACTATTAGAGAATCTCCTACTGATTGTCATCTACAAATTTATCGCACACTCTAGGATTATTTAACTAGCATACATAATACCACTGAGGCAACACCATTTTGATTAGTATATGGTTCAGAATCAATCTTAACTCTAGAATTTGAGCTACCATCCTTACACATTTCTCTTCATGGTATTATTCCTGATGAATAATTATGTGAAGCACAACTATATGCTTTAGATTTCTTAAATGAACAATGTATGGATACCTTATAATATAATAGCCAATATAAAGCTCACATTGCTAAACACCATAATAAAACTTCAAAGCACATAAGTTTAATATGGTGACCTAGTTCTTAAGCTCAATTATACACATGATAAAGAAGGCAAGTATGCCCAAAAATGGTGGGGTCATTACCTTGTCAAATACATCATCAATCCTAAATCATATAGACTACAAACCCCAATGCTCAATTTTTTAAGAATTGTTTTTCTTATATATTTACTAGTCTACATGTTTCTTACATACTTCCATATAGGTTTTTTATAAAGATACCCAAGGTGTATAATTACTTTATTCTCAATATCCTTAGTTCTTATCATTGGTCCTTAAATACGTCTATACTTATTTTACATTATGAGTTGTAATGTAAGACCTTAAATATGACCTAACCATTCTTATAAATATCTCTTATTTCCAAGTCAAATCTTGATATCTATTTTTGATGATTGATTTTTCATTTTAAAATTTTATTTTCCCTTATTTGGTTTCTATTTTGTGAGTTGCAGTATAAGATCTTGGATAGGACCAGGCCTTCCTCACAAAACCTTATTATATTTAGTCTTTTGGTTTCTCTTTTATGAATTGCAGTGAAAGACCTTAGATAGGACTAGGCTTTCGTCTTCAAATTTTCAAAATTCTTAAACTATCTTTAAATAAGTGTTTTGCCTAAGGAATTAAGGAAATGATTCAAGTATTGTGATTTCATACACTCAAAATCATTTATTTTATTTTTTGGTAACAAATTTAAAAAAAAAAATCTTTGCATGCCTCCTTACACTTACATTACTTCTTATGATATGGAATCATTCTTACTTATCATTGTATCATTTTCACATTACACATTTTTAATGATTTAAAGTAATTCAATCGTTTCATGTTCATTTTCATCTTCTCCCCTATTTTAATTTCACTTTGGTCACACCAAGGTTAGATTCAGGATAGAATTATTATTTAACATGTAAACAAAAGAGTCTTAGACACCATGCTCTATAAGTTATTTTCCTTAGATACCATGTCTAATTTCTTATAGTGATAGTCATTTTTAACACCCATGTTTAGTTTTCTAAATTTTTATGGAGGAGAAATATAAAAATCCATAAAAATTTAAAATCCAAATCATTTAAAACAAAATAAAATGACAAAAAGGCATTTCAAAAATTAAAATTCACAATCACACCAGAAGATGTGATTATCAAACACATCTTGTATTCTAGCCAAATCTAAAACTCCTCAATTTGCCTCATGATAAATCCAAGGTCCATTGGGGTGTATTAGGCCATTATATTGGGATAGGAGATCTTAAAAACATCTATAATGCTACATAATTTCTCACATAAATACTCAATCTTCACAGTAAACCAAAAACTCTATAAAGGGTCGTGAGGAATGGGGAACATGTTGTGGGAAGGTAGGTCCATTTTAATTTTTATGCATATAGCCTTCATGTGATGATTTTTATACTTCACTAGATAACTCAATTTTTTTTATATATGGAAAATTCTATGGAGTCCTTAATGTCAAAAGTACTCATTTTTTGTTAACTTGATTCAAGTGTCTTGTTTTTTATAAATATTTTCTAACTTTGTACCACCTATATTTCCCCCACCACCCATTTCAATTCCCCCTTGATAGACAAATTTATTTCTAAATCTATTTCCTAACTTTTGTATTCCTTATTCTTATATCTTTTCAAACATGCTCATATTAAGTTTATTTTGGTTTAATATATCTTAATAATAGAAATTATATCTTTGAGTGACTATGAATTAATTCTTTAAATCATTGCCTTATTATTCTTGGATTTTCCTTGGTTATATTTAAAAAATTGATTTTTTTTTTCAAATAATTATGTTCCATTAACTTTTTCCATTGTTAATCGAGCTTGCATTGTTACTTCTTATTCATCAATATATTTTTACTTTATGTTATTTTCCATATTTTTATAAGTATGGTTTTCTACTTATTTTACATTGATGTTGGATATTTTATTTAAATTTTCATGTGTCTTTGGTTTGATCTGGTTTGTTACTTTTCTTACTTAAGCTACATTTTTTTGATTTTGTTAGTCATTTAGTAGCCTTGGATTTTTGGTTACCTAGTTTAATCTCACTTTATCCATTTTTCCTTGGTAGTTTGGTTGTAACTTAATATTTATCACCCCAAGCTTCCCAGTTTTCCAAGTAACTTATTAAATTAAACAAAGTTAATTCATTTTTATTTCCCTATGATTGTTTATTTTTGATCTCTAGTTTTATAACCTTAGGGTTTTTTTTCCAAATAAATTAATGTGTTATCCACAATCAAGAATACAAAAACAAATAAAAATTGTTTAGTGATAAAGGTAAGTCAAGGTATGTAGATGATACTTTAATTTATTTCTAAATTTTTTTTACTATTATTTCAAATTTAATTTTTCAATTATGCTTTTTATGATAATTTATTAACTCAGTTTGTGCATTACTGTGTTATTTCTCAAAGCACCATCCCATGTTAAAACTATATGACACTTGATGATATTAGAGTGGTGCATATGTATACACAATATTTTTAAACGTTATCATTTACTAATGACTTCTCTCTTATAGGAACCCGTCGAGTTTCAATCTTTCTAAGTGCATGCCTTTAAGGGTGCATCGAGAAAGGGGTGGTAGACTCTTGGTGATTTTAAATATTGTTGGTTCCTATACCATTACTTAAAACCACTATAATTTACTTTTATATAACTCCCTAAATAATTAAAACCTAATTATACACTCTTCTAAGTAATTCACCTTCCAAAATATCCACCAAATAATCATACACCATTTTTTAAATTTTCCTACTATATCAGCTAAGTCAACCTTATTAGGTATTGAGAACATGTTACGAAACTCAATTGGCCTAGTCAGCCAAGTTCAAGGCCTAACAACTATATTTCATACCAAAACAAGATCAACTGGGCCAACCTTATCAGCTAAATTCTTATGAGGATTAGGGTCAATATTTACATATAAAACCCCTTTCAATTAATTTATAAATAAGGTAACATTCATTTTCACATTACTATAGCTCATAATTATATTATTTATACATTTAAGAATTCATTTATTATGGTTTTACCTTGGAGTAAAATAAGCTTGTCTTGTGGTAAAGTATTGGATACAAAGTAGGATTATTTCATCCTAGAGTTGATTTCTATAGTGTGATCCTTACAAATTCATAAAACCCTCTTTCAAAGAACCATTTACCAAGGTATATATTTACGCATTATAAGTTCAATTCAAGATAAGTATTACTAACCTACTCTTCCATTTAGTAGATTAGATATTTCAAAAAATAGTAAGATTAATGTTATAATCCTTTCTTAACTTACCTCTATAATGACTTGAGTAGATTTATCTTTGCATGTGTACTTTTATTTGTTTAAACTATCCCCCTTTTTATCCCAAGCTTTAGTGAAGACTAGATTAGATTTATTTTATGTATTGTATGCCTAGTTAGGCTTACTACATAATATCATTTTCCTAGAGGCTTTAGAACCATCCCCTTTGGTGTTGTGTGGTAAGATATCCCTTATTTAGGTCTAGTATATTTGAATTAGTCATGTCTTGATATAAATAGCTATGAAATAAATTATTTTGGTATGATTACATTATATAATCTTGTAATACACTAAGTAGGAAAAGTTGTAGATCCATCTTAATTTGTTACATATAAGCAACACATTTTCCCCTCACTAGACTTGCACAAAAGACAACCCTAAAAGGTATGGAAAGAGAAAGATTCCAATGTTTACTTGAATTATGAAATGAATGGTTTTGAATAAAAAATTAATGCATATACATGTTATTTTTTAGGATTTAATAACCATTAGGTGGTCATGTGTTGGAAAATAAATTCCATCCTAAAGAAGTGCATGTCCTTCAAGTGGAAAGAGACTTATTGTAAAGACCACTCTATAAGACAAAATTTGGAAAATGGAAGAATGGTTTATTTTCCAACAAAAGGGGAAATAATTATTTCATTAATTGTAATATGATTGGCCATTAGGCTAGAAAATGTTGGAAACTTCATCCACAACTTCATCTAAACACTTGTAAAAAGGAAGTTATGCAACCAACTGCAAGAAATGAGGTTGCTCAAACCCCTACAAAGTAAGGGGTAACACATGAAATAAATATTCAAACACCAATATTCCAAGATAAATATCATGAATAATCCTACATATACATAGAGGATACCATCAATAGAGAGCTAGCCAAATAGGAGAATCCACCAGATTGGATTAGTAAGAGATTATTTGGTTTCATGGATATTATATTTGTATATATAAGTTTTGTTTTAGAATGATTATGTATCACCTCCAAATTTCTTATTGGATTTCCATTGTTGAATAATCATGAAGGAAACTAACCATTTTTATGAGAAAGTGTTGGGTTATATCACTCATTGAGGATGAATATGGAACAACTATCCAAGGTGAGAAATACATTATGAGAAACTCATTATAAGAGGTTGTATAGTTTTATTTTGTATTCTCATCTTCATGATGAAATTCATGTTAACATGTTTTTCATACCAAATCTTGTATAATTTGTAAATATGGGTAAAGAGGCAATTCATTGAAAGAGAATTCCAAATAAATGTTATCCAAGTTAGACAGTAGTAGAGAGACATGTTGGTAGGCTAAAGTATTTTTCCAAGAGGAAGACAAAGTGACATGAAACTAGCATGAAAAGTGTCTCCATGGTGAGTATCTCTCAATAATAACACTATTGTCTTATGGATGCATGTTGTCATTCATTTTATTTCATTGAAATATGGTTTTTTAATGTGTGTGTAACTATTTATATGCACATATTGTAATGACCCAAATTAGGCAAAGTTTGTAAATTAAATTGTGTTTCATATATGTTGCATTAAATTTTAATACCCAAAGAAGTAAAAATTTGATAAGTGGTAACTTTTTATAACAACACTTACTTATTATGCAATGTAATTTCCTACCCTTATTGATAATTTTGAGTAATAAAGAGAATGTAAAAAACATATATTAATGGGATAACTTTAACTTTTACTAAAATAAATGCATTTAAGTGGATAATATAATATTCCAAGAAGAAGACCAAGACACAAAGAGTTCAATAAGGTCATTTGGTAGATTTTATTTTGGACAGTTAGCCTCAAAGAGAGAGAAACAAAGTAAACCTACAAAAGAAATAAATAATTGAGCCTCCTATTATCATGAATCAATGTGATAATATTTTATTAAATTTATTTTTCTAAATTACGTGATGAGTTATAGGAAGAGGTTGTTTGTGATATAAGAGAAAGGAATGAATTATAATTTTGGTGGTCTAAAGCCTTTTAGTCTAGAGGAGTGATGTAGGAGGATCTCTATTAGTGACCAAATTATATGGTGTCAAATATTTCCAAAATTATTTTCACATTGAAGAGTTTGTCAATATCTTTCCAATGCAATTTTAACAAGGTCAAATGGGCATCATATGAGAAAATTATGGCCTAATGAATATGGCAATAAATAGGGAAAAAATAACATAATGCTAACATCATGAACTGATTAGACCCATTGGCCTAACACATGGACTAATCATAGCCTTTGACATGGAATTAAAACAAAATATCACAAAGTGATATGAGTTATAAGGAAAGTTACATGTAATACATGGTCTCATGACCAAGTTACAAGGGATGAAATTTCTCTCTTAAATAGTTTTTTATTATTATCCCACCAAAATGGGATAAAACATTATCTAAAGTGCAAAAAAAGCCTCCTCATAAACTAATTCATGGGATTTGGAGTGGGGTTCAACCCCTCACCCTAATTGGAATATTTTTAAGGAATAAAAATAAGATATATGATATTTGACAAACCAAACGCAAGATTTTGTATTTATCCCTAAATTTTGGGATTTTTTTCTAAAAGAAGGATATGATGCATTTTCAAAGGGGATTTAAATCCCTAACCCTATGCAAAAGGGATAAGGATTTAACACATAAATCAAGGGCCTTGGAAACACTACAAAATGATCATTATTATAACTAAACAAAAAGAAGAAAGATTTTAAGCTTTAAGCCCATGTAAAGGATAAAAACACAATAAGACTGTATGCTTTAAGTCCTTGTAAAAGAGAATGAGAGGAGAAAAAAATTTATATATCTGATATTATAGGAGTAACATGTTAAAGTACAAGATACTCTTGTACAAACATCTTAGAGACATAACATGGAATTTTAATCCCCATATAAGGAGACAAAGAAAGTTTGTATGTATATATTTATAGAGTAATAATTATAAGCCAACATCCATTACATAAACCTCTAATAGATATTAACAATAAAATTATGTAGCCCTTTAGTTGGGAGAGACAAATAAGAGATAGTCTAAATTATGTTGAGCTAGATCCAGAGGAAGCCTACCTATAGGACATCAAACATTTTTTTTCAAATTGAGAGCCCCTTTTTGGGAGAATTTGATGTAATAAATGGCATTTTTTCATCATTTTAATCAATCAGGTCAGCCTTTGAGTGGACTTGGAGACATAGCCCAATTTTGGGTGAACTCTATTATCAACTTAATTTATGTAATTATCTCATTTATTTAGTAATTATTTTTAATTTTAGTTTTTAAATACTAAATTCTAATCATTTAAGCCAATTTTCATGTAAAAATATGGAAATTTGAGAAAGTCATTAAAGTATCTGATAAATGGGTTTTTAGTGAGTGTGTGCATAAACTACCATTTTTAGATAATAGGTTCTTTAATCACACATTAAAATGATGATCATAAAGATAAAACCATTTATTATATCATTTGAATGTTATTAGATTATGATAAAAATTATAATGCAATTAAAAAAACTATGTTTAGCACTTATGTTTGTGGCACAAAAAATATGACATTATACGCTTTAATGAAACCCAATTTATCAAAAAGGTTTATTAACTTAAGTTCCTCATTTAAAATTCAAAAATTAGGGCACATCACTAAATAGGTAATGTTACTCATGGAATTTTATTTAAAATGTATATCCAAAAATTAGTAAAAGGGAAAATAATTGTAGACCATCTAGTAGTAATGATATCATTAGATACATAAAAAATTCAAGATGATTTCTATTATAACATGATTGTATAACACATCAATTATGATACTTAGATCATGTACTTTAATGGATCAAAATGTTCCCCTAATGCAAGAGCATGGATAGTATTCATTACTCTATTTGGGAGTTATAAATGTTGTCATGAAGGTGTTTAAGAGAGTGTATGAAGTGTATTTATTGTCTAAGTGTCGATGACAAAGTGTGTAGTGCACTTTTCATAATATGATTGAAGTAGGCTTGGTTGTTATTTAGTGTTGGCATGGTTAAGAATGATTATGGATGGGTATAAAGTATTGATCATGTGTGAGGGTTCCTATCAGGGTTCAAAAATTATTGAAGATCTTATGGAAGTTCATGGAATTCATTTCGTTCTTCATTATGTTAATCTTGGCATAGTTGGTTCTATGATATAAAAATCTGAGCAACTAGTTTAATGGAAAATATTTCACATGTGTGAAGGTTCCAAGAGAAGATTGATATATATATATGGATTCCTATATATTATAATATCATATGTTTTAAATTTTAGTTCATGAATTTGAGCGTAGCTAAAGATATGTGGGTTCAAAGTTGACCTCTCAGATAGAAGTTCACTAAGTTTCTATACTTAGCTAGACTATCACAAACCATCATGTAGATATGAATGAACTAATGATTTTGTGAATTTATTTAAGGTATATAAAAATTAAATATTTATTAAAGGATATCATGGAGATATTTTATATAGTTTCAAGAAGCTACCCTAAAAATTTGGAGTTCTAAAGTGTTATCTAGCTCGAGATATAAATATTTAAAGTTACACTTATAGACTATGATGGGTCAGAGACCATCAATTTAAAACATAGTTAAGGATGGGGTAATTGGAATAAAATATCCAATGTTTCATGTTAAATCATAGATATTTATTAAATGATGTGTATGAATTTAACATGTCAAAGGTTGCACTCATAGGTGACAAGTGTGACAAGCTCACTAGTCTGATAGAAGATCAACAATGAGTGGTGGTTTGTACTAGCAAAAATAAACAATAAGATAAAATTCAATATTAAATAATGAATTTGAGAGTACCATGTAGCACAAGTGTAGGGACTAACAACAATATGCAAAATGTATGTGGAGATGCCAAGTGGCAAAAAGCGATTGGAGTGTAGATTGACAATAATGCTCAGAATGCATGAGGAGATGCCAAGTGACACAAGCACATAGATTGATAGTAAATTTATTAGAAGTAATACAAGGGTGCCAAGTTCCATGATCTTAAGAGTTATAATTTATATCTAATGGTGAGAATTTTAAGTTAAATACATATTTGTTGTGTAGAGATCTATGGTACATATGTGGTCAAGATTGCAAGAGTGTACAAGATGAGGTCAACATAACTAAAGTTTAACATTTACACAGTGATGCATTATGGTTTAAATACTAATATTTATAAATATATTAAAGGATTGAGTTTTTCCAAATTTTTAGAAAGCACAGAGATGATAACAATTGTTCGATGTTTAACTATCACCATTGAAATTCAAATATTTGAATTTAATGAAGAAAAAACTAGTGTTTGGTTTTTGGGCCATAAATTTTGATCTAGGGTGAATTTATTGTTTCTATAAAAATAAAATATGTATATTATTTCAATAAACATCCTTAAATATAGATTTTAAAGTCTAATTATTTGTATAATCAAAGTTATGGTGCTTTAAGGCTGATTATATGTTCATTCATACTCTGTAAGTGACTCGAGAAGGATAATTGAGTTTATTTCAATCATATTTTGATGTTTTATGGTGACTTATATATTTTAGAGTTTTTTATACTCCCTAAGGATTATTTTTATGGATTTTGGAGGTTTAAACAATCTTTATGTAGGATGAAAAAATACTTAAGGGGTGACTATGTGTTTGTTCATGGTGACTGTGTGCACAAAATGTTGTTTGAATGAATTTGGCTTTATCAAAGGAGTGTTGTGATGAATATAATAATTTGAGGATGTTATATGGTTAATTTGGAGTGGACCTATGCATTTGGAAGTGTTCTTATATTTCTAATTTTCTTAATGGAGTGTCAAAGAGGTGAATGGGTCTTCATTAGACCTAGAAGTTGACTTAGGCCTATTCGAAAGAGGACCATTATTAAAGGTGACCATGTAGATTCCATAAGATTTAAGGCATGTGTTCTATCCAATAAAAAAGTTGTGAACATGATAATAATCATGAAGACTCTATATAAGGTGAAACCAAATGTGGTGGTTTCTAGGTTGGTGGAATAGATGAGAGACCTATGTGAAGAGGTGTGATTGAGAGTTGTGGAGTGAAGGAAAGGGTGGGTGCCTAGTGGATGTGAATAAAAATTTGATGATATTTTTTATGACATTTAGGTCATATTTTTTATGTTAATAATAGTGCTCTATCAGGTTTGAGTTTTGAGGGTAGTTTTAGTGAAGAGGAGGAGATATTATCACATGCCTATGTGAGAGGCTTGTATGAGATAGAGAGGGTGTTAAACATATAGGTCAGAAGTACTTGATCATGTTAGGGGTAGATGATCCTTGTGAAATAATTATTTGACTAAATATATTCAGAAGGACTTGACTAATAGGTGGTCAAAAGGACTTGATCATCTTAGGGGTAGGTGTTCCTTATGAAATTATTGTTTCACTAAATTTTGGTGAGAAGGACTTGATCAGTCTCATGTTTATAAACATATTATAGGACAAGTAGTCTATTTTTTTTAGGCTTGAGAGTGGGTTTTATTACCTAAGAGGGTTTTCCACATAGATCTTGTGTTGCATGTGTGATCTTTATTTATCTATTATTCATTGCTATAAACATCTTGAATGTTTCATTAATGGTTGTATTGAATGCTTAAGTGTTTTTAAGGGTTTGAAAATTAAATTTGAAATTGTTTTCCACCACTAATTCACCTCTCCTCCTCTTATTATTTATATGTCTAACAATTAGTATTATAATAAGTCCTTTGGTAAAGGTTTGAAAACTTGAAAGAGATACAAGGTAAAATATGGGTAGCCATCAAATGCAAAGAGATTTTTCCACTAAGAAAACATCGATGTTCAGTGGATCTAATTATACTTTTTGGTATGTGAGGATGAGGATCTAAATCATGTCCCTCGGTTTTGACACTTGTAAATATATTGTGGATGTTTATTCTGCACCTACTGTTCCTCTATCTAGTGATATAGATAAGAAGTTGTTTGAGGACAATTCCAAGGCAATGAATTATATCACTTATGGTATTTCAGAGACTAAATACACCAAGGTGATCCATTTCATGTTTTCCAAGGCAATTTGGGATAAATTGAAGATTATTTATGAAAGATATTCAAAGGTTTAGTTGGCAAAGTTATAGACTCACTGAAGATAATTTAAGATTTTTATGATAAAGGAATAAGATTATATGTAATCTTTTCTATAGAGAGTTGATGAGATTGTGAACATCATCAGAGCTCTTGGAGAGAAGCTTGAAGAATCTAATGTAGTTCAAAAGGTATTAAGGTATCTCTCTCTCTCTCAAGTTTGATTCTAAAGTACATATTATAGAATAAAGTCATGATATTAATCAATTGAATATGGATGAATTGCATGGCATCCTTACTACTTATGAGATGAGAGTTGATGATGATAAACCACCAAAGAAGGAAGCAATATTAAAAATAGAAATGAAGTAAAAGAAGAAGTTCAAAGGTAAGAAACTCAAGGAGGATGATATATCTGATATTGATGAAGATGATCTAATTGCTTTGTTTATAAGGAAATTGAAAATAGATTTAGGCAAGTATAAGGTTAAACTACCCTTCAAATGCTTCAATTTTAAGAAGTAAGACATTTTAATAACAAGTTCCCTTAAAAGCATTAGAATGATGATGATGAGGAACATGGTGATGGCCAAGATGAAGACAAAAATACATACAAGTTTGATATAATGAATAAGGTATTCAAAAGGTTTGATAACAAGAAGTAATTAAAGGACAAGAAGAGTCTCTATACCAAAGAAGATTGAAGCTCATCAGATGAGAGTGAAGATAGTGACTTAGAGTATGATCATGAATGTGATGGTCCTATTGAAGATATATCCCTCTTCATGGCTAATGAAGTAAGTTGCTCACATCAAAAGGAATCTACTTGAAGTGGTTAAGATGATGATAAAGATGAGGTGGACTATCAGACTAAATTAATTAATGCTCTTGAAGAATTGAATATTGAGAAAAATATTAACATGAAGATGAAGTCTCAAATAAATTACTATGAAGATAAATTTAGTGCTTTTGAGGCAAGATTAAATGAAGACACCAAGGAGCATGAATATATAGTCAAGCATCTCAGTTTTCAATTGGAAATCATGTCTACAAGCTTGAAATCTAAAGAATGTGAATGTTTAAGGTACTAAATTGAAAATGTGTCTTGGAAAGACAAGTTAGAGAATTCCACAAGCAAGGTGAAATAATTTGTCAAGTTTGATAAAAGTTCTAATGATCTAGATAATCTCATAAAGAATCAAAAGTATACTAATGACATATCTAGATTGGGGTTTAATGAATATCCCAAAATTGATTCTCAAGTTGACATGAAGGTCAATAAGAGCAAGGTGGTTTAGTCCTTAGAAGTAAACAATTACTTAAGGAATGAGGATGTTGGTAGAGTGAAGAGAAATTATATCAGACAACCAAATGGCATGAGGTATGCAAATTTTAACAGTTATTCTTACACATGTAATCAATTTGGGCATAGAGTTAAATAATGTAATATACCCATTAGAAATGAGTTTGCATGAAACTATGATGGGTGTCATCAATCAAAAGGTGTGAAGAAAGTTAAGTGATTCAATGGTCTTGACGAGAAAATTTTTGGTAAATAGTGTCCAAATAAGGTAAGGAAAGGTGAGTCTTATTCAAAAAGATTAGTTTGTTTCAATTGTCAAAAGAATTAACATATTATAAGATTTTGTTCTAATTAGGAAAGGTAGGATAAGCTTCATAAAAAAGGTATAATGTGATTCAAATATCAATAGATAGGTCACATTTATAGATTTTATAAGTAAAGGCCGACAAGACAAAATAGGTTTAATCAAGCTCTTAGAGTGAAATACAAAAGGAAAGTTAACTCATGGAAACCAAAGGTGATAAGTGTGAGCCATGATGAGTCTACAGGTCCAAGTAATCTATTTGTATGGGTGAGAGTGCTATATAATATGGAGTATTCCAAGAGATTTCATTATTTACTCATGTTTTGGATAAAGAGAACAAGCTCCAAGAGAAGACCAAGATTCTAGTTGAGGCTAGTTCTAAGGTGTGTTTAGATTCTAATGAGTAACCTGTTATGTGTGATCAAGTTTCAAGTTTGATTCTTATGTTGAAAAGATCTAAAAGTGATGCTCTAAAATTTAGAAAAAAAGATACTTTAGTGAGCAAGGTATGTCAATATTTCATAGTTTCTCCAAATGTTGTATATATTATCATAGAAGAGAAAGTGAGTGATGTAAAAAAGGAATAATTTTTCAAAATTCAGACGAAGGAGAACAAGAGCAAGAAGTATTATAGCTATAAAAGGATTATAGTGGTTACTAAGGAGATGTGGGAAAATCTTGGCTTACATTTGTTTTAAGATCAGTGTGGTGTAGAAGAGGTCTCTATCTAAGCTTCTTAAGAGAATCCTTTCAATGGAGAAGTAAGTATTGTTGGGGTTTTCTTTAGAAGATCATAGAAGGTAAGGGATGAGTGTTTCCAATTGGATTTGGTATTTCAATAAGATTTTTGTACTCAAAAAGGTCTGTGTAGTTCTCTGTAATGTGTTCCAAATGATTTTGTGTCTTGATGATCTTGTTTGTGCCTTTTAGAAGTTTTTGTGTGCTCTTGGGTTTATCTTTCTTGTTGCAAATCAAAGCCATGGTATAGGAATTCAAGGTTTCCAAAGGTTTTAAGTCTCAAATATTGGTCCAAAAGTGTGTGATGGTTATCTCCAGAAGTGAAATAAATTTTAGATGTAGGTGTTGACCAGAAGGAGGTTTATTGACCTTGTTTGTTTTGAGATTCCAGAGTTTTGGGCTATGCTAAAAAAGTGGTTTTCCTTATGATTTTAAGTTTAAGGATTATTAATATATTGAATGAGCCAAAGTGGTTATAAAATAAATATTCATATATATTTTAAGGTTTGTGATTTTTTTATGAAATCATAAATGCATCATGTCTATAAATCAATTCTGGCTCAGAGAAAATAGAGCATACCTACAATTTCGATTGGGAATACATTTATTAAGTGGGAGTATGAATAATATGGGGATACAATAGACCTAATTATGGGATCACATGTCAAAATACACCATACTAAAAAGGGTTTCAAATCCTACAGTCTAACACAATCATCAAACAACTCTAAAAGAGTCCTAAGTTTAATGTTCACTCTATTCTAATAAACAAGAAAGTAAATCTAATCTAGTGCACATCAAAGATTGTGTCATAATAAATGGGTTAGTAAATCAATAAAAAAATGTATAAAGTAATATAAATTAATCTAAGTATTAGTAAAACCATAAATATGAAGATTAATATTATTTGAGCCAATACTTATGCTACTTATATCTACTAAAGAGAGAAGAACAAAGTTAGAATATACTTACCTAAATGTGAACCCATCTAGAATCAATCTCTCCCTTGGATAATGGGTCTTTTAAATAGGTTTATGTGGTTTTTAAGGATCACTAAGAAAGTATAAATCATCTAATACTTATCCACAAGACTAGATTCTCTAAGTAGAAACCCTAAGCTAAGACTCCTCGAGTAGAATGGTGAAAGAGCAGATTGAAAAGAAGCACAAGAAGATAATACATCTTGATTTAATATTGAAATAATGATGAAATTATCTTGTATTTATAGTTATATCTTAGCTTAAATCCTTCTGAATATGTCAACTATATGGGGTTGACCTAGTCGACCCTATATATTTTCAAGAGATAAATCACTAGGTCCTAAGCTAGGTCGGTTGAAGGGCTAATAAAGATCTAAAGTGAAAATACCCTAAAATAGTATAGGTTTTATTGAGTTGACTTTATATAATAATCAAAGGCTAAAAAATATATAGGGTTAACCCAATCGGTCTACTATAGTTAACTGGAAAAAGGGAATCAAGGTGAGGAAAAGAGGGATCAAAATAGGAAAAGGACTAGAGGAGTGTGTCAAGGAGGGGTAATAGCTTATGGAATGGTTTTAATATATTTTTGGATTGGTAATAATGTGTCAATAAGGAACAAAAATCTTGTGAAGCACTAAGTGTCTGCCCATCCCTTTCCCAATGCACCCCTTAAGGCATGCACTCAGAGAGATTGAATCTCGATGGGTTCCTACAAGATGTAAAGCATCAGTATTTGATAAAATTTAAAAATATTATGTGTATAGATATATTCCAAACTCAAATCTCGTCACATGTCACTAAGGTGAAATATCGGATGGTTCTTTGAGAAAAAACATAGTAACACACAAAGTTGAGGCTAAAAAAAAGTTGTAGTATTTTATAGCAAAAAAAAACTAAAAGTAAATGATTAAAAATTAAATAACTAAAACTTAAAAGTGATGTGTACCTTCACTTACCTTTATTTATAAATAGTTTTCTTCTATGTTATTAGTTTTGATTGTGTAGGGTGTAGATACTACTTTCAACAAACCCAAGAATACAAAAATAAAGAGCAAAAACAAACAAATGTAAGAAAAGCCAAGATAGATGGTGCTATGAGGATGGGACATACTTGGGAATTTAGAAATCTAGGGTGATAATTTCTATGTTAGACCAAATTACTAAGTCAAAAAATAAGATTAAATCAAGTAACCAAAAATCCAAGCCTACTAAAGACCGAACAACTCAAACAAGTAAACCTTGAGTAAGAAAGGCAAACTCACCAAGTCAAACCAAAGATACTTTTCAAAAATGATGGTAATCCAATATCAAATGTAAAATCAAAACAAAATTATAAAATAAAATTTTTGAGTGAGCAATAACAATCCTTACCTGACTTAATAATGGAAAAAGATGCATAAAAAGAGAAAATAACATTGATGAGTGAGAAGTGACAAGCTAATCTCACTCAATCAATGGAAAAAGGTATGAACTTAGGTGTCCATGATAATAGGATAGTAAAAAAATGGAAAATAGTAAAAATGAAAGTAAGACAAGTCTATAAATATAAAATCATGGTGAAAAAGAAAGAAGTAATCCATAGTTTCTCAAACATGTTGTTTCGCTCTAAAGATAGATGAAACTAAAACAAAATAGTGATATCATGTTTTTAAGATATGAAGAAGAAGAGAAAATAGATTTAGAATCACAATTTTTTATCAAATTTGGAAATGAAATGGCTGGAGGGGGAATGAAGGAAAACCCAAGGTAGAGGAACTCTTTGTCAAAGTTAAGACACTCAAATTAAGTTTGTCAAAATAAGAAGACTTTTGACCTTAAGGACTCTGAAGAATTTATCTTAGCCACACAAGTATTAGGTCAAAAAATGAAGTATATATATTATCAAATTAATCCTAGATGAATTAAAATTAAAATGGACCTACCTTCCCACAATGCATTCCCCATTCCTCAAGACCCCTTACAGAGTTATCAGTCTACTGCGAAGATTGAGTACTTGCATGATAAAGTTGGTAGCACCATAGAGTTTTTTGAATTCCCCTATTATAATATATTGGCCTACTACACCTTAATGGACCTCAACTCTATGTGAGGCCAATTTTGGAGTTTCAGTTTTGTTTATAGGTAAGAGATGTATTTGTAATCACATCTTTTAGTGTGATGTTGGCTTTTGAGATTTTTATGTTAGATTTTAGATATATCATTAACTTTTGATTCAAATGATTTGGATTTTAACTTTATTAATTTATTTTTCTATTCCTCCTCCATATGGATTTGGAAAACCAAACATGGCTGTTAAAGATGAATTTAATTTTAATACTTAGAACAAGGTTGTTAAGAGAGAGAACTTAAAAGATCACGGAGTCTAAGAGTCTCATAAATCTAGGTGAAATAAAACTACTATCTTGACTTTGATCTTATTTTATCTAATGTGGAGTGAAAGGAAAGGGGAAATCAAGAAGAATGACACGTGGAACAATTTTAAATACTTAAAATCAAAAAATATGTGGCAAAGGGTAAAAAGGGATACAATAATAGAAAATTTTGATTCATTATCATAAGAATGAGGGAAATGGAGAAAAACATGCTAACATAAATTTTTTGTGCAAATTCCATCTATCAAAAGAATTAAAATATAAATTTGAGAACAAGGATCATAAAAAGAAACATGAAAATATGGTAATTTTATGAGGAGGGTCGGGTGTTATTTGTATTCTTACACTACAAATTCATAAGAGAGAAACCCATGAGGGTCGAAAAAATTATGTGTGTGAAAACAAATGAGGTATACAAAAGATGGTAGTTTTTTGAGGAGTGATGTGTCTTATCTGTGGTCTTACGAAGAAACTCACAAAATAAAAACCCAAGGGGTGTGAAAAATCATAAGGGATAAAAATAAGTAAAATATGGCAATTTTGTGAGGAGTTCCATGTCCTATCCATAGTTATATAAATAAACTCACAAAATAAAAACCCAAGGGGTGTCAAAAAGAGAAAATTCAAGAAAGACTATGGAACATCAAGAAACCAAAAGACCAAAAGGGAGGACTAAAGGTTTGTAAATAAAGAGAGAAGTTATATAAAGGGAAATACCCATGTAAGTAACCTAAAAAAAGTATTAGATAGACGTATATAAAAATCATGAAAAGAAGGAAATGTTTAGGCAAAGTACTTTTTGAAAAATTGTGTATTGGTGGGCTCTTTAAAAACATGGCCTTAAATGGTTTGAAGATGGTAGATGTTTGGACTAAGTATATCTTTGACTAAATATGGGTCCTATAATTTTTGGGTGTATTTACCTTCTTTATCATAGGTGTAGTCTAATTTAAAGACAATATCACCAACATTAAATGTGTGGACATTGACATGTTTTTTAGGATATCTAGCAATGTGAGCCTTGTATTGGTGGTTATATTGTAAGGCAGAAAGATGATGTTCATCAAATAGAACAAGGGTATGAAGATGAACTTCACATAATTATTCATCAGAAATAATACCATGAAGAGATATAGAATGAGAGGAAATCTTAACTTCTAAAGAAATAACTAACTCAAAACCATAGACAAGTGAGAATGGAGTTACCCAAATGGTAGTACACATGCTAGTCTAATAGGCCCAAAATATAGGGTAAAGATGAAGATGTAAATCAATGCAAGTTTCATGGATTTTATTTTAGAGAATATTTTTGATAATTTTATTAGTGGCCTCAACATGGCCATTGCATTATGGATGATAAGGTGTGTAAAATTTGTGATTGATCTTGAATTTTTTGTAAAGTTGTTTAACATGTTTGTTTTTAAAATTACCACCATTATCTAAAATGATGGTATGGGTAAAACCAAAGTGGAAAATGATTTGATTAAGATTAAATTTTGAAATGGTAGGACCGATGATGTTAACAAAGGGCATAACTTCTACCCACTTGGTAAAATATTCAATAATGGTGATGATAAAAACATGCCCATATTAGAAGTGAGGTAATTTACTAATGAGATCAAATACCCATGTGGAAAATAGCCAAGGAGATTTGATAGTTTGAAATCAAGATAAAAGTAAATGGATTCGGTCATCATGAAGCTAACAAGGATTACACTTTTTAGCATGTTCAATTACGTCCTTTTCAAGAGTAGGCCAAAATTAACACATACATAGGAATTTTTAGGATATAGCATGTCTTCTATAGTGGCCACCACAAATTCCCCCATTAGTTTGTTCAAAAAGAGGAGGGACCTCATCTTTCATAACACAATAGAGCAAGGTACCTTTAGCATTGAGATAATAAAGGATGTTATGTCTAAATAAATACTTGAAATCTTGTTTATGAATACGTGTATTTTCATAAGAGTCTAAATTAGGAGGACAATTTTGATGTTTCAAGAGTTTAATGATGTCTTGGTACCACAGGCTTTGTCGAATGGTAACAACATTGATATGATAGATAAGATAATCTAGTGGTTGAGTAGATGATGGAGATTTTCTTATTTATATAATAAAAGTAGGATCAAAAATGAAATGGTATGGATGAAAGAGAGATGATGAAGAGGCAAGAGAATCAACAATGGAATTTTGATCTCCAGGAATATGATCAATAGTGAAAGAGATGAAATCCTTAGTAAGAGTGGTTGAAATTTGATGATGTGATGAGGTTCTCACTTTTACATTAATAATCACCACTAAATTGGTAGTAAATAAGCTGAGAATTACCTAAATCATGAAAGAATTTAATGTATAAATCAAGAGCATCTCTCATGCCTAAGATAAGAGATTTGTATTCGGCAATATTTATGGTGACATCAAAGGTGAAGAGAAAATCTAAAGTAATGATCTTGCCAAGAGGGCTTGTGACAATGAAACCTTCCCCAACTCCTTAAAGGCATTTGGCACAATCAAAGTAAAGGGTCCAAATATCCTCATGCAAGTCAGCATTAATTTTAGGAAGTTTCTCAATAACTAAGGTTTAGTAGTACTGGAGGGAGTAGTGGATTCATGATTATTGGCTTCAAGATCAATGTTAAAGTTATGAAAATAATCTTTGAGAGAAATAGCTTTATTAAGACCTTGTATGTAAAGGATAATGTCATTTGGAATGTTATAGTGAAGAGGAGTAGCTATTATGGGAGCTAATATAAGTTGATCAGCGATGATTTTCCCTTTAACATATTTTTGAGTGATGATGTAGAGATCAAATTCCATAAAGAGGATCATCCATTTACCAATTCTATCTCTAGGAAGAAATGCTTTAGAGAAGAAATGATGAAGAGGGTTGAAATAAAAAATGACATAACTAGTTTTATAAATAATATAGTGTCAAAGTTTTTTATCTGTGAAATAGATGGCAAGGTAATCATGCTCAATTTTGGTATAATGTGTTTCATAATCAATGAGGTATTGGATAATGTAGTAAATATAATACTCTCTTCCCATATCATCTTGTTGGGAAAGCATTATCCCAATTGAAATAGGTGTGGAAGAATTATATAGAATCAAAGGTTTATCATTTGGAGGAGGATGAAGTGTAGGTTGAGAGGATCCTCTTGAAACAAGTCAATAAAAATGCATGAAATAAAAAAATTATAAAATGAGTAGAAGCACTGAATGGATTATATTGATTGTAGACCACTTCGATGGGGAAACCTCATTTGAGAAAACTCAATAAAAATAATTTGTGGATGCCTTCGATGGCCTCAACACTTACTTATATATAAATTATAATCTAAGAAACTAATACTTATCATGAATGTGGGATAAAAGAAATGCTCATGGGATGACTTACAAAGCATATGCATCCATATCAACTATTAAACAAACAAATTAAAAATAAGAGATATCATGGGTTCATAACATCCCATCCCTCTTATAAAAATATTTGTCCCCAAAGATTCAAATGTGAGAATTGGTGTTGAATCTGAAATAGTTTTTCCCATGTTGCATCCTTTGGATGCATTCTAGGCCATTGAATTGAAACCTTAGTGATGGAGTGAGAGAAAAGTTGGCATATCTACCTATCTAGGATTACCTCCAACTCAAGAATAATTGATCCATCATTATCAAGTTTAGGTAAAATAGTCTGCACTCTGATGTTTGTGCAAAGAACTTTATTTAAACAAGATACATGAAATACTAGGTGAGCTTAAGAAGAAGGTGGGAGCTCCAACTTATAAGCAACTAACCCAATCTTTTGAATAACCTTATATGGCCCATATAACTTGGGAGATAGCTTATGATGCCCTTTGGGTTTTATGGAAGATTTTTTTTAGGGTTATAGGTGAAGAAAAAGAATATCACCTACTTGAAAAGTGCACTTAGAGTGGTGTTGATCTACCTGTTGTTTCATTCAATTTTACGCCATATGAAGATTTTATTGTAGGGTATTAAGGATCTAATCCTAGGTTTAGAGAATCATGTTGATTGCTTGGACTGATGAACTATTAGGGTTGTATATAAGGAGCACTAGTAGTGTTTGACCATAGACTACTTCATATGGATTTATTTTAATTGAAGTGTGGTTAGAGGTAATGTACTACCATTCAGTGAGAGGGAGAAACTTTACCCACTTATGTTATTGTTCTGAGGTGAAGCAAAGGAGGAAATTTTCCAAGCATTTATTGATAATTTTAGTATGGCCATCTATTTGTGTATGATATCTAGAACTCATCTTCAGTTGAGTGCTAGTACGTTGTTCTATCCAAAAATGGTTGGTGTAGGTTGCATCATGATCTGAGACAATGGATGAATGAATGCCATGAAGATATAAAATCTAGTCTATGAAAATATATACAACTATGGAGGTGGTATAAGGATGGATAAGGGAACAAAAATGACTGTATTTGGAGAGGCGATCAACCACAACCAAGATCACTATTTTCTCATTAAATTTAGGGAGACCCTTAATGAAATATAAATAAATATATATCCAAATCTTGGTAGGGATGGGTAAGGGTTCAAGTAATCTAGGGATGAGTGTTGTTTTACCCTTGTTATATTGGTAGGAATCACATTTAGCCAACATTTATTGAATTGCCTTTTTCAATCCCTTCCAAAAGAATTTACGTCATGCCATCTCATATGTTTTGAGAAACTTGAGTGCCCTATGGATGGAGAAGCATGGAGTTCATTAAATATAGCTTGTTATATATCTATGCTCTGGGGAAGCACCAAATAACCCTTATATCATAGAGAAGCTCCATCCCAAGAATAATGTAGTACAACTAAGGGGATAGTAGCCAACTATTGAATAAGTTAATTTAATGAGGATTTATTGACATACCCCTAATGTACAGTGTCTAACCAATTTGGAATAGGCATGGAAATAGATAAAAGGGAAGCTTGATACACAAATGTGTGAGATAAAGCATCAACCACAATATTCTCTTTACCTTTCTTGTCAGTTATCTCATAGTCATAACCCATGAGTTTTTTGACCCATTTCTATTATGATGGGGTAGAGACCTATTATTCCAAGATATATTATAGACTCTAGTGATCAATTTTGATGCAAAAATGATTACACAATAGGTATGGTCAGCACTTCTATAATGCATGTAAAATGGTCATCATTTCTTGTTCATAAGTAGAGAGCACTAAATTCTTGCCAAAAAGGAATTTAATGGTGAATGAAATGGGGCATCCTTCTTTGAGGATAATAGTACCTAGTCCATTACCACAAGAATAACTCTTAATAGTGAAGGCCTTGGTAAAATATAAAATAACTAGAACAGGTGTAGTACACATAAATTGTTTTAATGCTTCAAATGCACACTCGGTAGCTTATGTCCAATTAAAAGAATAATTTTTCAACATAGCTATCAGTGGAGATATAATCTTCTCATAATCCTTGACAAACTTGCAATAGTATCCAATTAGCCCCAAAAAACCATGGAGGTTCTTGAGTGTCTAAGGATGCAGCCAATTTTTCATAATAGTAATTTTTTTGAAGATCAACCTGAACCCCTTGGGTTGAAAAAATATGCCCAAGATACTCCACTTTGTTTTATCCAAAATTATATTTGGACTATTTTGCACAAAGATGATGACCAGAGTGAAGTTGCAATATGAAATCCAAATGTTGGAAATGCTCAAACCATGTTTTATTATAGATGTGGATATCATTAAAGAAGACCAAAATGAATTTCCATGTGTATGGCCAAAATATTTTATTCATCAATGCCTACAATATTGAAGGAGTATTAGTGAGGTCAAAGGGAATAACCAAGAACTCATAGTGGCCATCATCCATGCAAAAAGTTGTCTTATGGATATCATCCTCATGAAGTTGGATTTGGTGATATCCAGAGTAGATATCCAACTTGGAGAAGAAGTAAGCACCATGAATCCCATCAAGAAGTTCATCAATAATAAGGATTGGGAACTTATCCTTGAATATGAGGTGATTAAGTGCACAAAAATCAATGTAGAGGCACCATGACCCATCTTTTTTTATAGATAAGGAGAATTGGGGAAGAATATGGGCTAGTACTAGGGTGAATAATTCTTTGTTGTAGTAAGTCTCAAATGAGCATCTCAATTTCAGTCTTTTGATAAAATGGGTAGTGATAAGGCTTGATGCTGGGTGGAATGCTTTGTATAAGGTGCTGAATACAATGGTCCTCTAGCCATGAAGGTGGTAATCCCACTGGTTTGGAAAAGACACATGAATACCTATATCAAATGGATTTGAGGTCAAAAAGAGTGGTGTAGATTGTTGAGGCTTGTATTTGAATGGAATGGAGCTGGGAAATGACACCCTATGAATTCTTCTTAAGAAGCTTCTCCATGTGATGTGAACTTATGATGTTGAGAGATCCAAGTTGTAATCCTTTTAATGTGTGTTTTTTCACATTATCTAAAAATTGCATCTAAAGTTTAGTAAAATCCCATAAGATGGGTCCAAGTGTGTGTAACCATTGGGATCCTAAAATAACATCACATCCACCTAAGGGTAAGGAAAACATGTTGGATTGCAAGGTATAATCTCCCATAGAGATATGCACATTATGACACTTCCCTTTGCAAGGTAATTTTCCCCCATTGGCAATCATGACTTCAAATTTGGAACAAGGCTGAGAATTTTTTCATCAAGATCTTTGATGTGGGTGTTGAGGGTGGTAATGCCATCTTCCTTAGTTTTTTCAATAGATAGGAAAACTATAGTTAAGACACATTTAGTAAGTAATGTTTTGAAATTGGGTAAAAATGGAAAGGGTAAAGGGACTTTTGATTAAAAAACTTCATAGTGGGAGTATGATTGATGAAGGCGAGGGAAATTTTAGGAGTGAAAATGGAAAAATTGGTCAAAGAGGGACAAAAGAGTAGAACAGGATGATGAACACAGTGGAAAATTTTCAAGGCAAATGGACAAAAATAGAAATTATGGAAAAACCAAAAAATAGGGAAACTTACGATTTACAAGAATTAAGAGTGGAGTTGTGATATGGGACCCCAAGGAAGAAAATGTAGGAAATGTAATTTTAGGTGTCTAGGTAAATTTTGAGGATAAACAAGGCTACATATGGAGAGATATTAAAAAAATGAAAAAAAAATTACTTTATTTATGTTTCTGGTTATTATGCTCTTGAAAACATGTCTACTAGGAAT
The DNA here is from genome assembly GCA_037957365.1 of Torreya grandis. Classification (NCBI taxonomy): domain Eukaryota; kingdom Viridiplantae; phylum Streptophyta; class Pinopsida; order Cupressales; family Taxaceae; genus Torreya; species Torreya grandis. Next base: position 14,023 of record JARHVA010010333.1, on the reverse strand, counting down.
ATGTTGAAATGCTAATCAACTATGGTAATTTTATGATACTCTATTGGTATTTATAATACTCTACTGGTAATATTATGAAACTGATGGAAATAGACACCAAGTTTCAAAGGTTGCCTAAGGGTTTAAATATATCACTCTAGCCACCAATATTGTTTAAGTGAGTATCGCTCTCCAAAAAAAATTTATCCATGGATTTATCTCTCAATGACAACTCTTGGTTTTCCTCATGGATGGGTACTAATCAATTAGGTAGGGTTCATTAACCATTTCACTAACATGTCCTCTCAATGGGTCAGCTACTTTGGGGTTCTTGTGGTACTCCTCATAATAATTTTTAGGACTTTCACCCAAGCACTTCCTATAGTTATATGGTAAGGCTTTACCCTGATCTAAAAAAGATTAATGTGATGTAGAATAGAGTTATGTAGTAGAACAAAGTTAGGAATTTATAATAAAAATACTATGAGTAAATTATGCAATAGAATAGAGTTTAAACTTCATATAAAAAATTTGTGGCCCTAAAAATTTATCTGATACTAGATGAGAGGATCCTCTTGCAATAAGTCAACAAAAATGCATGAAATAACAAAATTATAAAATGAGTAGAAGCACTGAATGGATTATATTGATTGTAGACTACTTTGAGGGGGTAACCTCCTTTGAGAAAACTCAATACAAATAATTCATGGATGTCTTCAATGGACTTAGAACTTATATATGAATTATAATCTAAGAAACTATTACTTCCCTTGAATGTGGGATAAAACAAAATGCTCACAAGATGACTTATAAAGCATATGCATCCATAGAAACTACTAAACAAATAAAGTAAAGAGAAGACATATCATGGGTTCATAACATACATGGATGAAGCAATGACTCTTTAATATTATCAAAGGATTTTTTACATGGATCCATCCATTATAGAGAAATACCTTTCTTGAGAAGTGAATTGATAGAGTGAATTAAATATGCCATTCTAGGGAGAAATCACCTAATTACCCTAAATATATATGGATATAGGGAATAGAATGAGGAATGGTCATGTTGATGATATCACTAATTTTGGTAGGGTCAACATTGATACTGTGGAGAAAGACTAAAAATCCTAACGATTTTATAGATGTGACTCCAAATCCACATTTGTAAGGATTAAGTCTAACTTTATATTTATGGATATGGTCAAAGATGATAGCAAGATTAGAAAGATGATTCTTATGATTTTTGGATTTAACAATGAGATCATCCACATAGGTTTCAATAATTTTTTGAATGAGATCATGATAGATATGAGTCATTACTCATTGGTTAGTGGATTTGCATTCATAAGGATAAATGGAATTTTGATTTAGCAATAGGTGCCCCATTCCATAGTGAAATTTGTCTTATGTTTGTCTTTAGGGGCAATATGAACCTGATTATATCTTGAGAATCTATTCATAAGAGATAACATTTCATAACCACCTGTGGAATTAATAATGGAATCTATTGTAAAGGGAAGTTGTCCTTGGGAAAAGAAAGATTATTATTACATAAATCAATAAAAATGTGAATGACCATAGTTACTTTCTTCCAAACAACAATAATGTTGGAAACCTATTCATAATAATCTACTAAATTGATAAATTTAGCATAAGTAATTTGATGATTTCATTATGACATAATTTAGAAACTTTGGGTTAAAATTTTATTTATTTTTTATACACAGTCTTGGCATCATGATAATTAATGATGTTATGTACCATAATGCTATAGTCAATACCAGGCATGTCCTCATAGGACCAAGAAAAATCTTCATGATATTTGTCAAAAAATAAGCCAAAATTATCATGTTCAGTAAGTGAGAGTTCACAAGAGATAGTAATTGGTTGATGACAAGATGGAGTACCATATTCAATGAAAGTGGTTTCTTCAATAAGCATGGCATTATCATATTTAAATTGATATAGTGCATTAGGTAAGGATTAAATTTTATTTGTGTTGGGATCAATACTAGTAATGAAGTTGTTGAAGTGAGGAGTTTTAATTTTATGATGTTGCCATGGAATTTGACATTCTAAAGCATAAAGTAACTCAAGGATAGCTTCATAATTAGGCAAGGTAGGAAGATAATTCTAGTACTTAGCATCTAATTCAAGACCTATAATTTTACTTCCATGGTGATCATACTCAAAATGTATTTGACGAATATTGGTTGGCTTGGCATCTAGTGTAATTTTAGGAGTATAAGAAGTAGATAGATTAGAAGGGGTTGAAATATCAGTGGGTTCAATGATGGGAGAAGGATCAAGGGTAATGATTGGATCAATATGTGGTAAAGGAGATGTAAATTTTTTTATAAGTTTGGAAGGTATAATTTTCTCTACCACCTAAAGAGTATCGATAAGAGGAGAATTGGTAGGAGGCACATGACCCTTAGGATCTAAGGTATTATCCATAGAAATGGCATGAATATATTGATAAAAAACATGTATTTAGGATAAGGTTTTTTGATAATGTTAGACATCCAGGTCTCTAGATTGAGCTTGGCACATTATATAGTTATCATCATATGTTGGATAAATTGTACATTCTTGAGAATTAAGGGGATTTTTAGAAGGTGAAATCCCAATATTATTGAATGTAGGAGGAGACATAATGAGGGTATATTGAAATAATTTAGTCACTCCAAAATCATTTCAAGTGAAGGCATCTTCAAGTAAAGAATGTTCTTAAGCATTGCATGGATGGGAAAATTGATAATATCATCAATAAAAGGAACAATATGATCCCTAGGTAATAGAGGAGGAAGCCATTGTGAAATGTAGGGAGGTAAATTCTTATTATTGTAAGTATGTATCAAATCATTGGGCTCATCATCATTAAAATCCACAAGAGTAACTTGTAAATCAGGATTCATGTTGATAAATTCAGATAAAGGAGAACTATTGATCTTAGGAATGGTAGGAATACTATATTTTGTTAGGATTGGGATCAACTTCATGTTTATGACATTTTCCATTATGTAAAAATTTAATACATTGATTAATGAAAGAAGAAATGGCCCTTATTTGATGAGTCCATGGATTACAAAGGAGTATGTTATAAGTTAGGGGTAAGTCAAGGACCATAATCATGGTTTGAACAATCTTAGGTCCAATGGTTAATGGAATCTAAATGCAACTGAGTAGCTTTTGATTAGTCTTATCAAAACCATGAAAAGTAAGATGAGTTTTCTTAATATGATCCTTGTTATAAATAAGTTATTTGATAAGCCATAAAGATGTTACATTAATACCAGAAACTTTATCAACTAGAACTTTATGGATAAGAGTGGTATTAATATCTACTTTGATGAAAAGTGGTGGATCATCCATGTAAAATATAATTTCATCATTGATCATGTCCTCTTCAAGAAATTAAATAGGAGGTTTGGAATAAGGACACATATTTTTAATGGTATTTACGTTGGTAGGTTAAAATTCAATATAAGGTAATTATTCATTCAAGGAGGATGGATCATCAATTTCTTGGAGATATTACATAATGAATTTATGATGATAGGGTGAAGTGAGAACAAAATCCATAAGTGTAATCTTACAAGGCATAGAATTGATTTCTTCAAGAAATTCAATGAGACTTAGAATAACCAACACGAGGTTTAGGAGGTAAATTAGTTTTTGGAAGAATAGTTTTAGTTGGAGGATTAGAAGGAGGATATGGTTCTTATTGGGCTTCTAAAATAAGATTAGAGGTAGAAGTATATTTAAGAATTTTTTCTTCCAAAGATAGCTTCTTAGGCTTGGTAACGGGCTTTGTGAGCCAGTTTATAATGATAGTTGACCCTAGCAGTATTGAAATATCACAAATTATTGAAATATTGGTCATAATCAGTGTCAATGGAACAAAAATCCTTGGAATTTTATTGATTATTTGAATTAGATTTTTGGTTATTAGAGGTATAAGATTAATGAGATTCTTGTTTTATAAAAGTAGCACTGTACTCTTGATGATGAAGAATGATCATAGCTTCATGATTGAATGAATCACTAAGTATATAAGAGATAATAAATTTAGTGAGCCATCTATAAGATTTGTAAGAACACCCAATTTTATTATGGAACTAATAAAATAGATTGGGTTCATACCACTTAGGAAGAGCATTGGGATAGGTGAAAGGTTTTGAGGGTGGTAAAAATTGTTTCATTGTTTAACTAAAAGAGGTGTATGAGAAGGTGAAGGAATATTAATTTTATCAACTCTTAGTTTGATATATGGAGCATTACTAGTGACAGAATTAGATGTTTGTAAATATACTTTAAAAATTTTAGGATTAGGTTTGAATTGATTCATAAGAAAATCTTGACATTTATCTTTATCAAGAGCTTCATTAAGTGTTTGGACAGTAAAGTTTCAAACCTTATATTGAAGAGTGGGAGTTAAAGTTGTGATAAATAGTTTGAATAAGTTATCATCATTCATGTTATGGTTGGATTTATGAGCTAAATATTTCCATATTTTGATAAAGTCATGAGTTGCTTCATTAGGAGATTGTTTAGCATTGATGAAGTGGCTAAGACAATTTTTGGGAAGATCATTGTGTTGAAACTCTTTAACTAAGGGATTAACCAAATATCCAATTTACCAAATAGAATGTTGGGGAAGTTGATTATACCATTCTAATACATCACCAGTGAATGGTTTCACTAATATTTTAGTTGTGGTGAAGGTATTAGTTTGGATACACTCTTTGTAAAGCCTGTCAAAGGCTTTGAAAAATGAGGTAGGGTCTTTAGTCCCATCATACTTGATAGTTGGAGATATGTTACCAATATCAATGGGTATAATGAAGGGGGAAAAAGACTCATTTTGAATGGTTTGAAACATTTTTTTATTCATTATGGGTTGAGTAATAACATTTCTTGAGGCATCCTAAAGATGTGGAGGAATGTAATTGTGATTAACTTGAGGATGGATACTTTGAGGTTGATAGCCGCAATGATTAATGGTTGTTGAAGTTGAATCATTAGTTTAAAATTTTCATTATGTTAATTTGTGGGATAACTTGGGCTAAAATTTGAGTCATATCAAGAGGTGGATTATTGTTGGTAGGAGTACTCCCCAAAGTGGTGTTAGGGGGAGGATTACTAGAAGAAGGATTATTAGTCAGATTATTAAGTAAACTTATATCAATTACTCCCCCATTAGTTTGAATATTTTTTAGATGAAAAGTTTCTTGGTAAGTACAGAAAGGATTAGGTTCGTCAACTTTATCTTGAGTTTTTATTTACACCATATTATAGTTCATGGATGAAATAGGAGAAGAGGTACCCCAAGAGTGATGGTGCTCTTGGGAAGAAAAGAGGGGGATAAATGAACATCCCATATAGTATCTAAATGGATTTAAGCTATCCAAGAAGACTCTGATAGGAGAGTTCATTATGACTTAAGAGAGATGAACAAAATGCAAAGAAGGAAAAAAGAGAAGTAAATTGATAAATAGGAAAGGTAAAAAGTAGTGCACGGTTTACTAGGTTGAGAAATCATAAAAAATAGGGTCTACAAATAATACAAGGTTGACTAGGTTGATCCATTACAATGAACAAAGGCTAGAAAAAGGTACAGGGTTGACTAGGTCAACCCAATACATTAGGTAGGGAAAATTAACAAACCTATAACATATTATGAACTAAAATAGGATAACTTTTTCAAGTAATTTGAAAATAAATAATTGAATAAAAATAATAATCAATTAGATTAATGTTGTATAATCTAATTGAGGCACATAATACAAAACCTTGTAGCAACACTGGATAATGCACATTTCTGCCATATAAAATACAATTGAGAAAATATCAAACAATCAACTTGAAAAGTAAATAGATAACTAATTGGTCAACTTGAGTGTTTATAATATGATTTTAAATGTGATGGGAAGTTTTCTATAAGCAAGGAACTAGAAGGTAATCTAAGGATGGTTTTAGGTAGTTTAGGCTAAAAGGGATATGTAGTGGTAATCATACAAGCTTGGTATTGGGTCCTACCATCTCACTTCACACACCATAGTGATAAGGGTATCATGTGCTTAACCAAAATATACCATTAACCATGCTTTATACTTGACTAGAATATCATGTCAGCTTCCCCATTGGTGATGAAATTCAAGTAGGTTGGCCTTAGGTAGTCAAATGTTAAAATGCTTATTTAGATTTTGTGATTTGATTGTGTATACATAAAATATATAATAGTGAAACTAATTGGTTAATTGAAAACCTCCTAATTAGACTATGTGATATGTTCTAATCATGTAAACAATAAGAAAAGAAAATGTGAACTAATTACTAGCATATAAGGTTAATTCCAACTTTGAAATAAGGTACAATATTGATATATTCAATAATGTATGTATAAAATATAGAACAAGGTCAATAGGGTCGATCTTATACTATGAAAGTAAGGTCTAAAAATGAATAGGGTTGACAGAGTTGACCTAATTATCTAGATAGCACATAGAACATAGAACTCAATAGATAGGGTCAATCCTATTGACTATGCGAGAGTAGTTTTAAATACTACAAACTATAAAATGAAAGACTGTAAATAAAGGGATATAAAGATATAAAGGAACTTTGGTGGATCATAGATGTAGAGAATGAGTATTTTTGTTCAAGAACCTTGGTATATACTTTCAATATTTTATAACTGGTTCAACTAGGTAAATCAAGCTTTTCAAGAACCTATTACTGAATACTTAGAATGTATAGGGTCAACTGGGTTGACCTGGTATGTTGAAATTGATGTCTAAAATATTAAAAGTTTGACTAGGTCAACCTAGTATTGTGAACTAGATGTTTGAAAAGATGAAAGCTTGAACTAGGTCATCTGAGTCAATCTAGTAGTCTGTACCTGAAAACCTATATACAAAAATTAGAGTTGGATTATCACAATTGACCCAATATGGTAAATATATGATAAAAATAATGATGAAAGATAATGAAATAAGGTGAACTAATCTTAAAAGGGTTAGTTCACCTAATTTTCACCAAAATTTATGCAATAAAAAATACATCATGTCTATAAATCAATCATAGCTCAGAGAAGATAGAGCATACCTACACTTCTAATTGAGAATACATTTATTAAGTGGGATCATGATCAATATGGGGATTTTCTAGACCTGATTAGGGGATCACGTGTCAAAATACACCATGCTAGTAAGGGTTATAAAGCCTACAGTATAACATAATCATGTAAAAACCCTAAAAGAGTCTTAAGTTTAATGTTCACTCTATTCTAATAAACAAGAAATTAAATTTCATCTAGTGCACACAAAAGCTTGTGACACAATAAAGGGGTTAGTAAAGTAATCAAAATATGTATAAGATAATATCAATTAAGCTAAGTATGAATCAGACCCTAATACATTTAATATGAAGAGTAATATTATTCGATCCAATAATTTTGATTTTTTAATCTATTGAAGAGAGGAAAACAAAGTTAGAATATACTTACTTGAATGTGAACCCATCGAGACACAATCTCTCCCTTGGACAAAGGTGCTTCATAAGAGGTTTTTGTGGTTTGTAAGGATCACTAAGAAAGGCCAAATGATCCAAGACTTATTCGTGAGACTAGATTCTCCAAGTAAAAACCCTAAGCTAGGACTCTTCAAGTAGAATGGTAGAAGAATAGATTGTAAAGAAACATAAGTGAACAATAACTCTTGATTGCATATTGGAATAATGATGTAATGATCTTGTATTTATAGGTGGATCTCACCCTAAATCGTTATAAATATGTTGGTTATACAAGGTTGACCCGAACCTATATATTTTTGGGAGATAAATCACTAGGTCTCGATTTATATCAGTTGAAGGGATAACAAAGATCTCAAGTGAAAATACCCAAAAATAGTATAAGGTCAACCCATTCAACCTTACATAATAATTAGAGGTTGAAAATGTATAGGGTTGACCCAATCAACCTAGTACATTCAACTATCAAAATGGGATCAAGGTGAGAAAAAGAGGGATGGAAAGAGGAAAAATATTGGAGGAGTGTGCAAGCGAGGAATAATAGCTTAGGGAATGTTTCTAAGATCTAGTTAGATTGGTAATATTGTGGAAATAAGGGAAAATAATCATAAAAGGCACCAAAGGTCTGCCCACCCCTTTCTTGGTGTACCCCTTAAGGCATGCACTCAAAAATATTGAGTCATGATAGGTTCTTTAAATATGTAAAGCATTAGTATTTGATAAAAGTTAAAAATATTATGTGTAAATATTTTTCAAGTTATTCAATATTTTGTCAAGATGGAAGGCTAATTTACTAGTAAATGTTTGAATGAATTATGTTTTAGATGATGATCTAGGTGATTAAAATTGGTGTGATTAAGGGGGAATATGAGAGTGCTCCAGATATGAAGTTTTAGGTCTTGAAAGTATGTCTACTGAATGTTTTAGGATCTTCATGTTCCAGGTAGGGCTACAAGGAGTCTATACATGCCTAGTGTGAAGATTTTATGTTTTTGCTCAGTTTATCCAAAATATCAAGGCATGAGTATTTCAAGGTGAGTTTTCAAGTTGGTTTAGAGCATGTTTCCTTTTGGGTGTGTGGCATGAAGTTTTGTTTGTGGTCCTTGAGATGGTTTGAAAGAGAAGGCTAGTAAGCTTATATGGTAGTTATTCATGTTATGTGAAGATCTGAAGATGCTTAAGAGGTGAAATGGATTAGAGATCTTACGGGTAGTCCCTCTTAGATGTTTCTTTGTGTGTTCCATCATATTTTAGTGTTTTTATGTGTTCTTTCTTCATTGGTCGTAGTGTTTGGTTGAAAAGAGTGTTTGAATGTAGCAAGAGGAAGTTATCAAGGCAAAGAATAGGTAGGATCAAGGTAAGGGGGAGATTTTATCATCTTTATAAGGTGGTCCTATCCTGTTGATACTATTTTTTGATCCTTAGGTTCATTTTGTGCCCACTTTGTTATTGTGTCTAAGGGGGAAAAGTTTCCTATTTTGAGAGTACTTGAAGAGAGATAAGGAAGGTGAGTTTTATGATCAGTTTTGACATCAATGACAAAGGGGGAGATTTTTGGAGAGTTTTTAGTGATATAATAGAGGTTTTGAGGAGAGTTGGTAAAGTTTCTTGATATTCTAAGTGTCAATGACAAAGTATGTAGTGTGTTTGTCCTAGTATGCTTGAAGTAGGCTTGGTTGTTCTTCAATGTTGACATGGTAAATAATGATTAGAGATGGGTCTAAAGTATTGATCATGGGTAAGGGATCCTATTAGGGTTCAATAATTATTGGATATATTGTGTAAGTGCATGGAATTCATTTGGTTCTTCATTATTTTCATCTTGGCATAGTTGGTTCTATGGTAGAAAAATATGAGTAAGTAGTTTGCTGGCATCATATTTCACAAATGTGAAGTTTATAAGATTAGATTGATATATGGATGGATTAATATATATGATAAGGTAATATGGTTCAAATTTTAGGTCATGAGGTTGAGCGTAGCTAAATATATGTGGGTGTAAAGTTGGCCTCTTAGACATAAGTTTACTAAGTTTCTATACTTAATTAAACCATCATAAATTATCATGCTAATATGGATGAACTAGTAAGTTTATGCATTTATTTTAGGTAATAAAAAATTTAATATTGGTCAAATGATATCATGTAGATGTTTTCTATAGTGTCAAGAAGCTACCCTAAAAATTTAGAGTTCTGAAGTGTTGTCTATCTCGAGATATCAATCTTCAAAGTTACACTTACAAACTAGGTTGGGTCAGAGACCATCAAGTTAAACCATAGTGAAGGATGAGGTCATTAGAATATAAGATCCAATATTTCATGTTAAATCATATATATTTATCCAATAGTGAGTATGAATTCAACATGTCAAAGGTTGCACATGTAGATGACAAGTGTCATAAGCTCATTAGTCTGACAAAAGATCAACAATGAGTGATGGTTCATACTGACAAAGATAGATAGTGTAGGACAAGTCAAGAGTAAATAATTCATATAATAATTCCAAGTGGAACATGTAGGGTTTGATATTAGTATGCAAAATGCACATAGAACTGCCAAGTGGTAAAAGACCATTAGAGCATAAACTGATAGTAATGCTCAAAATGCATGAAGAGATGCAAATTGGTACAAACATATGGACTAATAGTAAATTAATTAAAAGTAATGAAAGGCTACCAAGTGTCATGATCTTGGGAGTTTTAATCAATATATAATGGTGATGTTTTAAGTTAAATACCTGGGTGATCTATAAATATTAATGGTGCATATGTGGTCAAGATTACAAGAGGTTAACATAACCAAAGTTTAACATTTACATAGTGATGCACTATGTGTTAAATATCGATCTATTTAGAATGATATCAATAGAGTGATTTTGTTCTAAATTTTTAAAAATTAGAGAGATGATAACAGGTGTTTGATGTTTAACTGTGAACATTGAGATTCAAATATTTGAATTTAACGAAGGTAAAACTAGTGCTTGTGTTTTGGGCCATAAAATTTGATCCATGATGAACTTCTTGTTGATATAAAAATAAAAGATGTATATGACTTCAAGGTGCATATAAAAATATATATTTTAAGGTATAATTATTTTTACATTCAAATTTATGGTGATTTAAATTTGATTATGTGTTTGTTCTTACTCTATAAGTGACCCAAGAAGAATAATTGAGCTTTTTCTAATGGTATTTAGATGTTTCATAGGAATTAGCTATTGTAGAGTGTTTTGGATTCCATGAGGATGATTTGTATGTATTTTTCAGGTTTGAACAATTTGCATGAAGTATTAACAAAGGATTCATCATTTTAAGATGTTGGAGGGGTCATGTGGAGTGGACCTATGCATTTTTAAGTGGTCCTATGTTTCTAATTTGCTCAATGGAGTGTCAGAGAGCTAAGTGGGTCTTCATAGGACCCAAAAGGTGACTTAATCCTATTTCAAAGAGTATTTTGCTTAAATGTGACCCATTAGATCCATTAATATTGAAGGCATGTGTTATAGCTAATAAGGAAGGTTGTGAACATGATAATAATCATGAAGACTCTATATAAGGTGAAACCAAAGGTGGTTGTTTTTAGGCTAGTGGAACAGATGAGATACCTATGTGAAGAGCTATGATTGAGTGTTGTGGAGTGAAGGAAAGGGTGGGTTCCCAGTGGATGTGTAGCGTAGGTTGATGATGGTGTGTATGACCTATAGGTCATAATTTTGATGTCAATAATAGTTCTCTTCTAGGTTTGAAGATTGAGGGAAGTTTGAGTAAAGAGGAAGAGAGATTGTGGTAAGCCTATGTCAGAGGCTTGTATGAGATAGAGAGGGTTTTCAACATCTAGGTCAAAATTACTTAACCAACAGGTGGTCAGAAGGACTTGATCATCTTATGGGTAGGTGCTTCTTGTGAAATAAGTGTTTCACTAAAGCTAGTCAGAACTTGAGAAATATGTGGTCAAAAGGACTTGATCATCTTAGGGGCAGGTGATCCTTATGAAATTGGTGTTTCACTAAATTTTGGCTAGAAGGACTTGATTAGTCTCATATTTGTAATCATCTTATAAGAAAATTATTCCATGTGTTTTTAGGCTTGAGAGTGGGTTTTATTCCCCAAGAGGGTTTCCAACATAGATATTTTGTTGTGTGTGTGATCTTGCTTTATCTATTGTTCATTGTTATAAAAATATTTAATGCTTCATGAATGACTATATTGAATGCTTAAGTGTTTTTAAGGATTTGAAAATGGAAGTTGAAATTTTTTACCATCATTGATTCACCCCCCCCCCCTCTTAATGTTTGTGCCTTTAGAATACTCCCTAGGTTCAATTTTTTCCATTTCCCTTTCACTTGGTATTTTCATGTGCAAATAATAGAGATGAATGTGAGACTCTAATATTAGGTTTGTCTGCAACTTGAACATTACAAATAAAATCTATAAAAACATATAGATATTCCTAGTTAGTGGTTAATTAGGTTTAAATATCTATTAAAATATAGAGGAAAAGTTAATCACATATAAATAATTGGTGAATCATATAACAAGTCACTTCAATACATTTTCAATTGAAAACATACCCAACAAGGATAGTATGCATGTGAACGCAATGACTAGTGTAGTTTAAATTGTCCATATTGGCATTAACATTCAGTAGGTGATGTTTCCTCTTCATTATCTAAGGTATTTTTCACTAATAATGATAACTTTAGACACTTTATAAGTCATAACAGTCAGTTTTAGTGCATTAAATTTTGAGTAATATATATATATATATATATATATATATATATATATATATATATATATATATATACACACACACACACACACACACACACACACACACACACTAAATTGTGATGTTATCCCAAAAAATTCCACATGCAATGAAAAACATAAATTAAAATGTTAGGCAATGCATTATTTTCTAATCAAAAGGTCATTACTCAAAATACCACTTTATGGGAAACTAATTTGATACTTAAATTGTGAAGAAGCTAAAAATTCCATATTGGAAGTACACGGCAATAAATGTGGTGGTCATTATAGTGGTAAAGCCACATCTCAAGAATTATTAGGATAAGGATACAATTAGTATACAATAGAGTAGGAATTTCATGAACATACAAAACTTTGTCTACAATGCTAAAAGAATAGGAGCCTAAATCATGCTCCATCATATGAATTTTAACCTATTGTTTCAATATGACCATTTTTAATTAGGGCATTCAATTTCATTGGAAATATAAATCTAGAATCATCTAATTATCACAAGTTCATTATTACCACCACATAATATTTTACAAAATGGGTTGTGGTTAAACATTTACAATCTACTTTGGGATAAGATATTTGTACATTCTTAATGACACATATCATTTTACAATTTTTATTAATATTAACTATTATTATGAATAATGTATCATAATTTGAAAATAAAATTGTTAACTAATTTTGTACTAAATTAAAAAAAAATCATAATTTATCCACTTTATATTACCCATAAGTAATTGGGAAAGAATAAACAACCAATAAGACATTAGTTATTTTTTTTTAATAAATGATGTTATAAAACATGACACAAATTGGCACAATCAGATTCTTTACACACTATGGGAATATTACACAAATGTGTACACATAAATAAAGGATATGTCATATTATATTTTTTATGGAAAAAATAGTGCTCTTTCTATAGTTTTAAATTCCTTCTTTATGGGTATATCTAAAATATATTAACAATGATAATGAGTATTGAGGAAAAGGATTGCATGAATTAGAAATGCTTGATGATAGTATATTTAACCTATTAAACACCTTAAATTAAATATTAAATCAAACTTTTATATATAAAAAATATCATAATCATGAATTTAAGACTGGGGATCTCATATTAAAGGAAAACTAGATGAATACTAATGTATACAAAGAAAAAAGGCAAAGTCAACCCTAGTTGGTTGGGCCCATTCATAGTTACTAAAAAGTTAGGTATAGGAGATTACCATTTGGTTACAATGAAATGGAAAGTTATAAATATACCTATGAACATCATGCAATATTTTGATATTATACATAAATTCAAAAATATCAAAAAAAAAATCAAATATTGTAGAAGTATAAAAAGATTCAAAAAAATTTCAAAAAATAAAAAATCAAGACTTGAGCATTACATGAGATTCTAGTTACTTATTTACATATGATAGTTATCATATATGTTGGTACATGACACATGTATATACACACATACATTTCATTATGTATTTTAGTGTGATGTAGGACATAGATTACATATGCATTCTTAGACACTAGTTTCCATTCTACCCAATGGCCATGCCTATGTTGTGGGAATATTATTTTATAACTTACACTATTGTGAGTTATATATCTCAATTAAATAATATTTTCAAAATTTACCAATCACTAATCATTTCTCTCTTGTAAGAACCCTTCATGTCTCAATCTCTCTAAGTGCATGCCTTAAAGGATACACTAAGAAAGAGGTGGATAGACCATTGGT